>VZTU01016952.1:38298-78198 GCA_013400835.1 Zapornia atra | reverse complement strand
TGGGGGGAGCCAGTGCGGCCACGGGGGCTGGAAAGTGGTTCCCTGTGTACCTGGGGTGTCTGCGAGCTGTAGCTCCAAGGGCTTCACCGCGTGTGTCCATCTGACAGTCTGAAGTCATCATGAGTAGTGCTGCCCACTGTGAGCTGAACCCAGGATTTGCTCTGTGGGCCCCAGAGTGGTGGCTGCTGGCATGTTTTGGAGATGCTTTTACCATTGTCAGGTTCTTGTCCAGCCCGTGTAAAAGCGTCTCTGTCCTACACCTGAGAAAGGCTGAGTGAGAGAGGATGTGTTAGGAAGAAGCTTCCAGGCTTCATGCTCCAACAGCCTTCCTTGCCCTGTGGCACTTAAAACACAGGGGCAGAAATTCGGGCTTCTGAGTTCCAGACCTTGTTCTGCACCAGTTTCCTCTCTGATGATGAGAAATTCCCTTCTAGCTGCTGTCTGTGTTGTAGAACAGGTCTGATGACGCTGTACTCAGCTCAGGAAGATGAAAAATGAATTTCTAAAGTGGTAGGAGTGCTCAGTTGGAAGTTTGGTAGAAGAGTGGAGTATATCCTTTCTGCTGTGTAAGTGTCTGGCTCTGACATGCCATTTATCAGCATTACACGTATTTTGTCTCCTAAAAATCTGCAGGTTCTTATCCTTAAGGGTCTCAAGCAGGAGGTCAGCTGCCTCTGCCCCTCTCCAGATGGGTTGCACTTGGCTGTTGGGTATGAAGACGGATCGATCCGTGTCTTCAGCCTTCTGAGTGGGGAAGCGAGTATCACTTTCAATGGACACAAGGCTGCGGTTACAGCCCTGCAGTACGACCATCTGGGTGGCCGACTGGTATCTGGCTCAAAGGTGAGGCTCATCTGGAGGACAGCCCTTTCATAGAGACGCTCTCTGGAGAAGGGTGACCTGCACTAAAACATTTGGCATTTTAAATCGCTTACATGGACTCTGCCTATAGACAGAGTGTGGCAGCAAAGAGGCATTAAGGCTGCAAGACAGTGATGGAATTGGGGAATCCAGGGCTGGGAGAGCAGCAGTGGGGGCTGCAGGGCAGGAGTGGGGTGCTAGCAGAGCTGCAGAAGGTGCAGAAGCTTGTGAGGTCAGGAATAGCAAAAGCAACTAGAGGCAGGGATGCATTTATTGGTCTGAACACACCCCTGGGGGGAAGGAAAGTAATTTGTGTTAATCACCCCTGACATTCAAATTCAGAGTGAGAAAGCGTGTTCTGGGGCAGTGGGTAATCTTTCCAGTCCTGTAGCACAGGTGGATGTTTTGCAGGGACAAATCCCAGTCCCTTTGAGACACTCTGTCTGTTCCAGGATACAGATGTCATCGTGTGGGATGTCATCAATGAGAGCGGTCTGTACCGGCTGAAAGGACACAAGGATGCTGTCACTCAAGTCCTTTTATTGAAGGAGAAGAACCTGTTGGTCACCAGGTGAGCCAGGCTAACTGCAGCAGTCGATCAGGAAAGCAGCTATGATTTTACTTGCAACTTAGACATCCTAGGTGCTACAGCCATTTCCTTCTCCTCTCAGATCCACCAGCACCTTAGCATGTGGTTTTGTCGTAGCTGCGTATTGCAGAAGGGTGGTGCCTGAATCCTGATGCCTTCAACAGAACAGAAACAGCTATCCAGAAAATTGGTGTTTGGGAAAGGGTTTACCTTGCTGGTAATGTGGCAGTTTAGAGTTACTGTAATAAGCAGTAGGGATAGTGTATTCACTAAGTACATAACCTTTTTGCTCTTGATCTTGAGGAATTACAGACCTAACTTCTACAGGTGTAATTCACACAGCAACCTAGCAGAAAAATTGCTTCCTAGTATGCCATAATTACAGGAATTAATTTAAGGTGAGATGTGGGGTTACTTCGGGTTGGTTAGTTGTTCGACATGAGCTGCAAGTTGACTGGATCCCCTTAGTAATAAATGGTTGACAGAAGAAGGCTGCAGCTGGTTAGTCTTTCAAAATTAATTTTGAGAATGGTGGGTAAGTGCTGTGTGAGTAGGCACATATTAATAACAGTGGCAACAGGATTAATGCTAGCTTACCCTTAAAGAACTTTTGAAGACTTTCTGACAATCTTGACAAAGTTTTCCACAAATTTTGCTGCATGGCTCCAGGTGTACACCTTGCTTATCCATTTACATATTTCTTGAGACCTGTAGCTCTACCAACCCTTTTGGACTTTTGCCCAAATTGCCTTGGTGCTTCAAGTTTTGTGTGTGACAATTAAACACAAAATCTTGCATAAAAAGTGATATTTAGATTGGAAGTTTTTGCACATCAGGGGAGGCTTAGATTCTATATTGGGCTGCCCAGAGAGGTGGTGGGGGTCACCATCCCTGGGGGTGTTCAAAAACATGTAGATGTGGCCCTCCAGGGCAGGGTTTAGTTGATGTATTGGTCAAACAGTTGGACTTGATCTTAGTAGTCTTTTCCAACCTTTAAGATTCAATGATTCTATGATTTAATATCTGTCAATTTTCTTAATATGTCATCTAATCAATTCAGTGTAAAATGAGAGTAAGTTTCTTTTGCTTCTTTGTTATTTCAAATAGGAAAAGTGGTATTTTGTTGGTTTGGTATGGGATGCCTGATTCAATACAAGTCTCTGCAGGTCAGCTTTAGAAATGCTTCTTAATTCTCTCAGTAGCTAAATTGAGGTAAAGACATCCTCTTTTTTTCTTTTTTCCCTTCAATGTTTTTATGAACAGTTTAGAGATGTTACCTTTTCTTTTCTGGAGATGCAACGTTTTGCTTCCTTACTTTAGATTATTCTTTACCTAAGCAGCTTACTGCAGTGCTTTGCATACAGAATGTTTGGTGGTGTTTTCATATGTCCAGTTTTACAGGTACCTTTGGATCCTAGGTAACATGAAAGATGGATTAACAATAAACATCACTTTTTATTAAATGTTATTATTTATAACATTTTATTTTTTTTGACCTGAAGGAGCTCAGTAAGTGGACAAGTTTTTCATAGAGGAAAATAGGTGCTAACAAAGTTACTAAAAATGAAGTATTAATTGTTACAGGGTGTACCCAAAGAATCTCTATAAATGTTCAAATTATTTTTCTCAGGTGCTTGTGGTGGGTTGACCCAGGCTGGAGATGAGGTGCCCACCAAAGCCTCTCTATCAGTCCTCAGCTGTGTGGGGGAGGAAGAATATAATGAAAGGCTCATGGGTCAAGATAAGGACAGGGAGAGATCACTCACCCCAGTTACTGTCATGGGCAAAACCAACTCAACTCAGGAAAATTAATTCATAACCAATCAAATCAGCAGAGGGCAATGAGAAATAAAAATAATCTTACAAAAACCTTCCCCCACCCCTCCCTCCTTCCCAGGTGTAATTTCACTCTGGATTTCTCTACCTTCTCCCCCCAGCAGCTCAGGGGGATGGGGAATAGGGACTGTGGTAATTTCATCACACACTGCCACTCCTTCCTCCTCATGGGGAGGACTCCTCACACTTTTCCCCTGCTCCAGTTTGGGGTCCCTCTCACAGGAGACAGTCCTTCACCAGCTTCTCCAGTGTAAGTTCTTCCTACAGGCTGCAGTTCTCCATGAACTGCTCCTGTGTGGGTCCCTTCCACAGGCTGTAGTCCTTCAGGATCAGTGTGGGTCCCCCACAGGGTCACAAGTCCTGCCAGCAAACCTGCTCCAGCCTGGGCTCCTCTGTCCAGGGGTGGCAGGTCCTGCCAAGAGACTGCTCCAGTGCAGGCTTCCCACAGGGTCACAGCCTCCTTTGGACATACACCTGCTCCAGTCTTCCATAGGCTGCAGATGGATGTCTGCTCCACCATCATCCTCCATGGGCTACAGGGGGACAGCCTGCCTCACCATGATGATCTCCTTGGGCTGCAGGGCAATCTCTGCTCTGGTGCCTGAGGCACGTCTTCCCCCTCTTCTTCACCCACGTGTGTGTCTGCAGGGTTGTTTTTCCCACATCTTCTCACTCCTCTCTCTGGCTGAAACTGCTCAGTTGTCTTTATTCCCTGCTTCTTGATGACGTTAGCCCAGAGGTGTTACCACCATTGGTGATGGGCTTGGCCTTGGCCAGTGGTGGGTCTGTCTTGGAGCTGGCTGGTATTGGCTCTGTCAGGCATGGGGGGAGCTTCTAGCAACTACTCACAAAAGTCACCTCTCCAGCCCCTCCGCTATCGAAACCTTGCCATGCAGACCCATATTGTGCTCTTGTACCACTGGGGTAGCATAATATAGCCGGAAATGTGTTTTCAGGGAGGTCTACTCTTACAGGGGCTTAGAAGGACTGAAACAGCTGTAGTTCTGGTAGGTGGAGCAGCTCCAAACCACTGCTCAAAATGAAGGAATCTGCATTTGTAGCCTGGTCAAGGAAGCAGCATGATACAGGTTCAGAATGTGGAGGGGAGATTTAAAGGCAGCTTTAGAGTTGACCAGCACTTTGCACTTATTGTTCTCATCCTCAGTAAAGAGTATTGTTCTCACCCTAAATAATCAAGAAAGGAGGTTGTGTGAGTGGGGCTTGCAGCTGAATGCAGAGGAGGAAGCAGTTTTTGGTGTCTTGCAGATACCTTTTTGCAGCACCTTTGCGTTGCTGTACTTTGTCTTTTCATAGCTTGCAGAATTCAGTGCCTGAGAGCTGCTCTGTGATATCTGTGCCATGTTTTAGATTCTTTTTTTATTTCTACTTTTCTAAACACGTGGGCTTTGGCAATCTTTCCTCATGTCTTGAGTTGTTCTTTGTTCCAGTGGCAAAGACACCTTGGTGAAATGGTGGGATTTGGACACCCAGCACTGCTTCAAAACTCTGGTTGGACACCGTACTGAGGTAAGGAGGTTGTGCAGGAGCTGTTGGTGTGGGGGGACTTTGGATTATATATATCATGGCTCAGTTTGTGCTTTCCCTGCTCTCCAGAGTTGTAAACTGGCACCGGTGTTTTGCCTGTCATTAGGCTTTAGGGGTGAGCAAATGAGAAACTTCCAAACTTTCCAAGAGCTGACATCAACATGCAGTGAGTGACAGTTCCAATACAGGTGTCCCTGGATGAGGTCCTGGCTAGATCCAATCTCCTCTGGCTTGCAGTTTAAAGAAATGAATTAAAGATGCTCTGCTGCTGTTATGATTGTTAAAGGAACCATAAGCCAGTTCCTCACATTGTGCCTCTGGACAGGTTTGGGGGATGGCCTTGGTATCTGAAGAGAAGCGGCTGATCACTGGGAGCGCTGACAGCGAGCTACGGGTGTGGGATATCGCTTACATCGAGGAGGTAACCCCTTGCTGTCTTGCCAGGCTGCTTGTCTTTGAGCTAAGGTGGGACTGAAACATGTTAAATCTGATTGACATCCTGGGAATCAGAGCCAAAGCAATGTCTTTGCTGTCTGAAGGGTCCAGAAGCTGATCTCGAGACAGACTTTGGTATTTTCTGTGTTTTGAGCTTTTAAGTGAAGCTGTGAGCACTTCCAGAGCAAGGTTTCCAGAGTGTGTCAGATATTCCTGCCTTCTGGCTGGGTGGATGATAAGCTGGGGGGACATGGAGGGTTTGGTGCCTACAGGCTGCTGTGGGCCACTCCTTTGTTGTGGTGTACACTAACCACTTTCTTCAGGGAGTTGGAGTGTAAATGAGACGGGAACTGGAACACTGGAGCCCTTGTGTTTTAAGGTATTCCTTGTGGGCTTTTGTCCATGAACAGGCAAAAAACCCTGATGAGCCAGAACCCAAGAAAAGCAAAGGTGCTTCACCTGATGCAGAAGAAAACACTGAAGAGGATGAGACTCTGGAGTTGGATGAGCATCCTGAGGAAGTAAGCTCAGTTTTCCGTGCTGTCTGTGGGCTGGTGTATCAAACCCCATTTGCATGGTGCTGCTTGCAGAGTCAGCAGGGTGCAGAGTCAGCAGGGTGCAGAGTCACACGCGTTGCTCCTCTGTATTGCGTTTATACCCCAACTGTCGTATTTCGGCTGTTAGGGAAATGTGGTAATTTGTGTCTTGCTTCATAGCATCTTCCTCAGCAGCAGTTGCTTCCCTGTATACCTGTAGAACATCAGCCAAAACATGTACACTTGTTATTCTCCACTGAAAACTTTTTCTTTGCCTCCTCATTGTAAGAGAGGAGGAGTAAGAGGGGGGAGCAGCAAGTGTTTAAAGTCTGACAGCTGTTCCCACTTGTGCTGCTGGTGGATACTCCACTGAGCCTGTCTTTCCAGCGGAACTTTCTGGGCTCCTGTTCAGGTTTCAGGTTGCTTGTAGTGATGATATTAGATACATGGCCTTGTTAAACACTCTTCCAACTTCAACCACCCGTTTAAGACTCTCTGTTCTCATTTTCTCTGCCTGTTCTGACAGAGGAACTGAGCTCTACTGCCTTTGTAGCATAAAAATTCATCTCTGCCTCTCAAATTACGATGGTTTGCCATTAAAGTTGATATTTTTCCACTGAGACAGTCAATGATGATTTTCAGCTAAAATGCAACAAAACATAAGGAGATAAGCCTGTAGCTGACACAAGTGCGTGGTTTGTCCCTAGGTTGTCCTTGCTGGCTGTTCTACCAGAACCCTGTAGGTTCATTCCTCTCTCTCCTCTTCACTTGCCAGTAGTTTCTGAGCTTGCTTGAGAAGATCACTTGACCTTCCAGACCAAAGTTCTCCTCCTTCTTTCCCTGTAGCGCCTTGTGAAATGCAGCAAAGTTGGATCCATCATGCGGGAAGGGAGAGACCGAGTCGTTACTCTTGCCACAGACCGAACGGGCAAGATTTTGGCCTGCCATGTAAGTATTGGGGGGCTCTGCTGTCGAGCTGTAGAGGAGGCTGTTGGAGACATTGGGTAATTTCTGTAAGGGCCAGCCAGGGTTTTGAGTGCCTTTGATTTGCTCTGTCTCTAGGGAACAGATTCTGTTCTGGAAGTGTTCTCTGTCCTTTCTGAAGAGGAACTTCAAAAGAAATTGGAAAAGAAAATGAAGAAAGCAAAGAAAAAAGCCAAGTAAGCAGTCTTTTGGGTGCTGCCTGTGTCCAGAGAGCAGCATGATGCAGTGGCTGGACTTCAGTCTACTGGTCATTCTGGCTGTGCTAGCTGCTTTATTTTGGGGGCACTGTTCTGTGCTTGCTTGGTGCTTGTCTAAGCAACTCTACTCACAAAGGCCAAGGAAATACTTTTCCTTCTAAGTCTTCCCCTCAGAAAAACCCAAAGGAATAGGCATATAAAAGGGTTTTTCAGAGCTGCTCACTTCTATCTGACATTGATATTTATGCTAGTTGGTGCATCAAATAGTGCCTTGAAACTCTCATTCCTGTAAGTCCTGTCATCTGAGGAGTCAGCATGACACTGATAACTCATCTCATGTTTTACAGCAGGCAGAGATACAGGTGAGAGCTTTATTAAAGTTTGTTCTGTGTCAAGTGTCTCTCTGGGTATCCTGGCATGTAACAGGTGCCTCACAACAGCCCTTAGGGAGGGGTCTGGCTCCAGGGTAGAAACTGAAGCACAGGGCAAGTAAGTCCAGAGGTGTGTTTTGCAATGGCTGGGGACTTTAGGTGAGTTGAAGTAGATGAGCAGGAACTGTTTTCTCGCTCAAATACAGCTTTTTTTGTATCCGTCTTTCTTACATGCCTTGTTGAAGTGCTTTGGCTCCAGAGGAGCTTGCATTTTTTAGGACAATTTGTGTCTTTTGTAGTCTGCATATCAGCATGAACTTTGCTGTCTCATCCCGTTCTTAAATGTACTTAGCACTGCTGGAAACGAGGGTGGTTGTTTTCAGCAGTTTAAGGTCTCTTATGTTGTTCTCTATCCCTGGTTTGTGTTGGCTGTGCTGCATTTTGTGTCTCCTCTGTTATTTGACATTTCCAGACAGAAGTCTGAAGAGGAGCCAGAGAGCAGTGTGGAGCTGAGCCTGCAGGAGGAGATTCAGCGGGTCACAAACATCAAAGCTTCTTCTAAAATCAAGTGAGTGGAAAGCCTGTTGCAGAGGCTGAGCTGTGGTTATGTAGCTACCTGGGGACAGTGCTGCACAGTTCAATATGAGGAGAGGTGGAAGAGGTTTCCTCTGCAATATTGGTTCCAGTTGGTGCGGAGGAGAGGCCTGGCATGATCTCCAGGCCATTCACACCTCCTCCACAAGTGGTCCCCTTTGTGCACACCTTGTGCCTCTGTGTGTACTTGCTTGTGGGATGCCTTTGTCTATGTTACTCTTTCTCAGTTGTTTGGGATGTTTGATCTCTTGTATGTTTTGTCTTACTGCCTCTGTGTACATCTCTGATTTTGTCTCATCAAACAGGTCATTTGACTTGATTCTCTCTCCTAAAGGAGAGCTGAAGATTGCATTGCTACTCCAGAACAACATCATTGAGTCGTACAACCTGGACCTGTCAGCACAAGTCCCACAGGCTGTCCGTGCATCCAGGATAACCATTGGAGGCCACCGCAGTGATGTCAGAACGTTGGCTTTTAGCTCTGACAACATCGCTATTCTCTCAGCAGCTGCAGAGTCTGTAAAGATTTGGAACAGGTACAGAGTCAGGTTGTGTCGGTCTCCCAGAACTGTTCAGAGAGGCAGCCATAAAAGGGGATGATGGAGAAATACAGAACAGGGAATGAAGTAAAGGAGTTAAATAGTCTTCTATTGACTTTCTTTCCTTATTAGCACAACTGAGAACCTATGGCGCTACAGCTGCATAATTAACTCACAGAATCACAGAATCGTAGGGGTTGGAAGGGACCTCAAGAGATCATCAGGTCCAACCCCCCTGCCAAAGCAGCTCCCTAGCTCATATTACGCAAATAGGCATCCAGACGGGTCTTGAATATCTCCAGAGAAGGAGACTCCACCACTCCCCTGGGCAGCCTGTGCCAGGGCTCTGTCACCCTCACTGTGACAAAGTTCTTCCGCATGTTGGTGCGGAACTTCCTGTGCTCCAATTTACAGCCATTGCCCCTTGTCCTGTCTCTACAGACCACTGAAAAGGGGCTGGCCAATTCCCCCTGTGTCCCATGCCTAAGATATTTATAAACATTAATTAGGTCCCCCCTAAGTCTTCTTTTCTCTAGACTGAACAGTCCCAGCTCACTCAGCCTTTCCTCATAGCGGAGATGTTCCAGGCCCCTAATCATCTTTGTAGCCCTTCTCTGGGCTCTCTCAAGGAGGTCCCTGTCTTTTATACCAGGGAGTCCAGAACTGGACACAATACTCCAGGTGGGGCCTGACCAAGGCAGAGTAGAGGGGGTTGTAAAGCAGCACTGAGGCTAAATTTGGTAGCTGTTATGGAAAAAACACATCTGAACACAAAGGTCATACATACCGGTTCAGTGTAGACTTTGTTTTATTGGATTTTTTTTTCCCTCTCAGTAAGAAGTACCAACTGTTAGCCTGTTTTTTAGGGAACATGTGGATTTTTTGGCATCTTATCTGAAGGATTTAATATTAGACTGAGCAGGCTGCTGTTTTAATCAAGAGCATTGTCCCAGCGTTTGCTGAGAAGTCCCAATTTTGTGCTGTTTCCTTTGAGCAAGCTATCTTATATTCCTTCCTCCTCCCCTGAATGACAGGAACTCTGTCCTTGCTTATAACAGCAGTAAGTCCTGATGGTGGACATTTTCTATAAAAACTGCATGTTTTTTGTAGAAAATGTTCTTAGCAGTAATGCTGGGTAGCATTTGGGTCATAGGATGGTGGTGCTGTACCTTCTGGCTCCAGCTGAAAAAACAGCTATGGGCAGAGTCCACTCTGGAGCATGTCTCACTGAGTAGGACAGATTTTGTGTGTGATATGAGGTTATGGGCTCTGCCTTTGTCCACAGATCAACCTTGCAGTGCATCCGGACTATGGACTGTGAGTATGCACTCTGCTCGCTCTTCGTCCCAGGAGATCGGCAGGTCATCGTTGGCACCAAGGTAAATAGTGTCCCACACTCTGGACTTCCTGGGTTTGGAAGTATGTCCTGAAAATGTCACTGAAGCTGCTTTACAGAAAATTTGTTGTATCTCCTGATCCAGAGCACTCTGGTTTAGGTGTAAAAACCTCTTCTGACAGTCAGGTTCTGCTCTGTTCCCAGTCTCTTTATGTAGCTCCTAGCTCTCCTAGCTGAACAGCTGGTGAGACCTCTGGGAAGTGACTGATGGAGAACAGGAGTTTGGCCATCTGTGAGTGACAGACATCTAATGAAGCTGGCTGTTCGGGAGATGGGTGTCAGGGGTGCTCTTCTGCTAGTTCTCAAGGCCTGTCAGGGCTGATCTAGTGCTGTCTGTAAATGAGTGTCTAGCACAGAGCCCACAAATAGAGCAAGGGCTCCTCTTGGCTATCCGCAAGACCTGGTCACTGCTGGGGTTTTGCCTCTGGCAGCTCAGACCTTTTTTTGTCTCTGGGCTCTGCTATGAGATACTTTTCTCTTTGCTGTTTCTGGGACACCTTGCCAGCACCTCAGGCTCAGGTCTGTTTGCAGGTGGGGTGAATGCTCCCTAAAGTGTTCTGGAGTGTGTTGTGAAGGCAGAGGGGCTGATTTAACCTCTGTGATGTATCTTTCTCCCCAGACAGGGAAGCTGCAGCTGTATGAACTAGCTTCTGGCAGCCTGATAGAGACACTTAATGCTCATGATGGGGCGGTGTGGTCCATTGCTCTTTCACCAGACCAGGTAACTCGGACACCTTTTAAGAGTGTCATCTCTTGCACATCTTTTTGTGTTGCTCCTTCCTATAGAGCTGTGTTTGCACTACTGATGGGGGCATGCGTACCCCTCATCCTGAGAGGTAGAGGATGCAGCTGGTAGTATCTAAGAGCATCAGCTGTGGATTCATGGATAGCTTAATGAAATCTCTCTAGTGGTGTGTCATGTGGCAATGACTGTTTAGGCAGAGTGGGGTCATCCTCAGTGCCTCATCTGCTTCTGCGTGATTGAGAACGCTTGGACATCCATGATAAAGTCTGTGTGTGATGTAGTACATATCCTGTGGTTGTATTTCAGCTGTGGAGAGCTTCAGCACCTTGTAACCTGCTGCAGTGGCTGATTATCCTCCTTAAATTTGCTGCTGCTTTGTCTGCTGGATCAAAGATCTCATTAACATTGTGATATTTTTTTTCCTTTGTGTCACACTCTTGTTGAGTGACCAAATTACCCTCTCCATCTGTCTGATGGGGATAACATTAAACTATGTTATCTACTAGGCTTAACTTCTGTCCCTGCAGGATGTGTTTTCCAGGCTCTTTATTGTTCTTGAGGTACTTTTTAAGTGACTGTAGTCTTTTTTTGGTGGTGGCTCCAGACTCAGATAAATCTCCAGAGGTCCCTTCCAACCCTGGTCATTCTGTGATACATGTGGGCTTAGATATTTGCTTCCTAACATTTAAATGAATGCTTTGGTTCTGCTTGAGTGCTCTTTTTCAAATAGATTACATAGTTATTTATATAGTTACTTTTAATTGGTTATTTTTCTAGTAATCCACAAAATCTTTAAGCAGCATGGTGTCAGGGTATTAGGTATTTCTCATTTAAAATTAAGCTTTGAAACCTCATAGCTGGTCTTAAATCCAGGGGGTATGTGCGCTATTAAACTATGTTATCCTAGTTTTGTGATGAAAATATAACACAAGACCAAGAGGTATGTCTTGCATGAGCACCACCATTACTACTATAATCTACAGCTTTAATCTTAGTTACCAGGCCTGCCTGTTTACTCTGAGTTACTGTGTCACCTTAGTTTTGTCCTGGCTCTCGCCAGTATTTCTGAAGTTGCTGAGAGTGGACATTGATAGTTGAGAAAGTACCTCATGTAAAAGTCTTTGATTTACCTCTGTAAAACTCTTTGATTTGGGGGATCTGAACCATTGGTTTATGAATGTTTGTTGTTGGTGGCTGTTCCCTGGCAGACTTGTTAGTTTTTGAAGCAGGTTTTCATCACTGTCTGATGCGATTGTGGGGCATGGCTTTTCCCTGCACACAACAAATGGGAAATGTTTACTGAACCAATGTATAGTGGGTGTTGCTGTTTAGTAGTTCTCACACTTCCCTCTAGAAATGTGTTGGTACTATTGTTGGGGTTTTTTTAATGTTCCCATTTTACATGCACATACTCGTTTGACTTAGCTCCCCTGGGAGTAGAAATCTGCTTGTGTCTTTTACAACTTGTATCAGTTTTTCTCCGTTACCACAGTTCAGGTTCCTACTGGTTTCTGTCAGCTTCCACTCTGTTCTGTTTGTCACGTATGCCCTTCTTGTATTTCTTAAGCCATCGTGTTGTGCTGGTGGACTGAAAACCACAGCAAGTAATAACCTGCCTGGGATTCGTTTCCTTGGCAGATTAAAACCATACAGGACAGATTTTACCCTTGTTCTTAATTTAAAAGGGCTTAGTTAGACTGTTCTTTGACAAGGCTGTGCTTGTGGAGTGGTGGTGGGGGGTGTGCAATGTGCAGGTTGGTAACAGGGAGAGTGTCAACTTCCCTATAAAACGCATGTGTTTCATTACCTAAGCTTTCAGTCCCAAAGTTTCAGCTCATGCCTTGATTTACATTTGGCACCTTTGACTTAGGCCGGCCTGCCAGAGCTCTTGAAATTGTTTTTGCTCCTAGTGGTGTCCTCTTCATCATTAATACTGTGGGAATAGGGTGCATTTCAAAAATCTCCTTGTGTGTTGACAGTTCCTTGCCTGTAGAATTTTGCTGTAACTCTGGGTTATAATGAAACTGTTTTCGCTATAATTTTGTTTTTCTCCTGCAGTGTGGCTTTGTGACAGGGGGTGCTGATAAATGTGTCAAGTTCTGGGAGTTTGAGCTTGTGAAGGATGAGAGCAGTGTTCAGAAAAGGTGAGGAGACAAACCTCTTTAGGTTGCGTTCAGCTGTGGCCCATCTCATCGAAGGGTGCTTTGGCTTTTGTTGTGCGCTGTGAGAAGGGCCCATGGCAAGTATGTGGAACATGTGGACAAGAGTGTGAGCTTGGCACTGTTTTGCAAAGGTCTGAACATAGCTGGGGAAGGGGACTTGCCACATTTTGGTCCCTTCCTTGTGGGTGGGTTTAACCTCTAGTCACAGGATGGGCCTTCAGATCCTTCAGCAGTAAATTTAGCAGTGGAATGTGTCAGCCCTTGTCGGGGAAGACAGCAGGCCTGCTAGCAGCCTAGCTCTCTTCACCCAAGATTTAGGTTCTGACAATATCCTCATGTTCCTGTAAGACAGAAAAAGTTACTCATGCTGAGAGGAACTTAATAATCACATTCTCAAAACACAGCGGCCTTCTGATAAGGGCACAGGCTGCCCTAAACCAGGAAATCGTTATGGGAAGGTACTTGGGAGTAAGTGAACATGTCAAGAACCAGCCATAATAAGGTGGTCAAAACAGCTGGTGTGCAGATGCTTTTAGGCATCAAAGGTAAACTAACACTATTTAGCTATAAGATAGGTTTATCAGAACTCGTTATAATTACTAACCAATCAATACAGTGTGAACAGTGTGTGTAACCAGTTAGCAGTTTTTTAGCTTGCCACGTTTGCAGTAATAAAGGTATATAATCTGTGTGATTGCACCCAATAAAAGGGCTTCACCTAAAATTCATATCGAATTGCATGCTGCTCATCACTGGTCTCCACAAGCCCTCAGTGCCATGCTCATTTCCAGTCCTGTCTTGCTGGAGTCCTAGTGAGGAATGAAATAGTGCATGTTAGAATGAACTTCCTTTCCTGAGGTGCAGTGTGGGAGTGGTATTTATGCCTCTTCCCAGCTTGTTTGTTTGGGATAACAGTTGGGTTTTTTCTTCTTGTGGCCAGGCTCTCCATGAAACACGTGCGCGTCTTGCAGCTGGATGAAGATGTTCTCTGTGTGCGGTACAGCCCGAACCAGAAACTGCTGGCTGTCTCCTTGCTGGATTGCACTGTGAAGGTTTTCTACGTTGACACGCTCAAGGTATGTGACCAAATGGGCTGTGAGGCTGTGCAGGGAGTGTTGTACCTGTAGCCTGAGAGGTCGGGAATATATAGGAACAGTGCCTGTGTACAGGACACTAGTAAGAATCAGGGAGAGACCATGTGTCCCACTTCAGGTGCCTGTTTGCTAGCAAACCTGACAGAACCATGGCTGGCCCACACTGGGCAGAAGAACCATTTTTCACCCCGGAAAGTGTTGCGAAACCTGCATGGTGGCAAGGCTTGCTCTAAACCCTGTGAGCATGGTGGCACTCCAGAGCTGCGTGGCGCTGTAAGGGGAGGGGTGAATGTGTCACACAGCATTAAATGGGGCATAGCACAGGCAAAGTTTGGGGTGGGAGAATCTTCCTTGTGTACTAACGGGTGATGTTAGGGACTGACACATCACAGGCCAGCATTGACAGATAGGTGAAGAGAAACAGAGATACTGGTAGGGCAGTAGATGTGGTCTACCTTGACCTCAGTAAAGCATTTGACACCATCTCCCACAGCATCCTCATGACTAAACTGAGGAAGTGTGGCCTGGAAGGTCAAGTAGTGAGGTGGATTGAGAGCTCGTTGAAGGGAAGAAGCCAGTGAGTTTTGATCATTGGGACTGAGTCTGGCTGGAGACCTGTATCTAGTGGAGTCCCTCAGGGGTTGGTACTGGGACCAGTACTGTTCAATATATTCATTGATGACCTATATGAGGGAATAGGCTGTACAATTAGCAAGCTGCTGATGACACAACTGGGAGGGGTGACTGACACACCAGAGGCTGTGCTGCCATTCAGCAAGACTGAGACAGGCTGGAGAGTTGGGCAGGGAGGAGTTTAATGAGATTTAACAAGGGCAAGTGCAGGATCTTGCATCTGGGGAAGAACAACCCCAGGTACCAGTTTAGGTTGGAGACTGGCCTGTTGGACAGCAGCATAGTGAGAGGGCCCTCAGCAGGGTGGACAGCAGGATGACCATGAGCCAGCAATGTGTTCTCGTGGCCAAGAAGGCCAATGGCACCCTGGGGTGTATTAGAAGGGGTGTGCTTAGTAGGTCAAGAGAGGTCCTTCTCCCCTTCTGCTCTGCCCTGGTGAGACCACTCCTGGAATATTGTGTCCAGTTCTGGGCTCCTCGGTTCAGGAAGGACATAGAACTCTTTGAAAGAGTCCAGCACAGGGCCACCAAGATGATGGGGTGGAACACCTTAATTATGAGGAAAGGCTGAGGGAGCTGGGTTTCTTTAGCCTGGAGAAGAGGAGACTGAGGGGTGAACTTATTAATGTTTATAAATATGTAAAGGACAAGACTCAGGAGGACAGAGCCAGGCTCTTCTCAGTGATGGCCAGTGATAGGACAAGGGACAATGGGTGCAAGCTGGAGCACAAGAAGTTCCACATGAATGTCAGGAGAAACCTTTTCACTGTGAGGGTGACAGAGCACTGGCACAGGCTGCCCAGAGAGGTTGTGGAGTTTCCTTCTCTGGAGACATTCAAAACCCACCTGGATGCCTTCCTATGTGACCTAATCTAGGTGATCCTGCTCTGGCAGGGGCATTGGACTAGATGATCTTTCGAGCTCCCTTCCAACTCCTAATGTGCTGTGATAAACTCCATAGGCAGTGGTCATCAGCACTGGAGTTAGCTCAACTTGATTGGGTACTTCTCCCTCATCTCACTTCTGCCACTGTGGCCCTGCTACTACCTGTGTTCAGGGCAAGAATGAAAGAGGGGAAGTGCTACAAAGACAGATCTCCTGAGGCAGAGCAGGAGGATGGATCCAGGCTTTTCTCAGTGCTGGCCAGTTATAGGCCAGTGATAGGCCAGTGGTGGCCAGCAGGACTGGCCTGGAGCATGAGGTTTTTGCACATTTCTACTTAGCATGTCTAACTGAGACACCTTTCTTCTGCTTCAGTTTTTTCTCTCTCTGTACGGACACAAGCTGCCGGTGCTGTGTATGGACATCTCCGACGTGAGTATCATTACGACTGTGTAATTGCTGCAGGTGGGACTGTGGTCATGTTGATGTCTCTGCCAGCAGCAAGGCCTCTAGAATGAGGCTCCTTGCTCCTGGCTTAATCAGCAATTTCTTGATGGGACACAGGAAGGCCCTCCTGATCCCGCAGTCTGTGCTCACTGGGAGGGCTCGTGGAGCAGGAATCATGGCAGAACTGACCAGGGCATTTTGTGAGTGAGTGGAAACCAAAATGCCATGGGTGGGAGTACCCTACGCTTAGGAGGTACAGCCTGCTCTCTGCTGAAGATACTCTCCCTGTGTGCAAATAGAGTCTGAATTCTTCAGTAATTGGAATAGGCAGCAGGTGCTGAGGTGGAGCAACCTCTTCATGCTTATTTGTTCTTAAGCTGCGCCTTGCTCTGGGGTGTCCTGGAATGAGGCTCATTGGAAGCCAGAAAGGTCAAGGCTTAGCTAAGATCTTAAATGCCTGCAGAGGTTCAGGAAAGAGCCAGGGTGCTGTGCTGGTACCACAGGCATAGACCACTCTGGTGGAGGGTGGGGAGGGATCTGGAGGGTCTGCTTCAGTAGCCAGGTGTCTGCTCACTCAACATGGGTAGTAACTGGTCCAGCAGCGGTTCCCTTCAGAGCTGCCAGCCAGCTACTCACACCCTCCCCTCTTTTCATGGCTCTCTAGGATGGGGCTCTAATTGCCACCGGCTCTGCTGACAGGAATGTCAAGATTTGGGGCTTGGATTTTGGGGACTGTCACCGCTCACTCTTTGCTCATGATGACAGGTCAGTCATATCATACAGCATCTCTGGGATGTGGGTTACCTTATCCCCAGGGAGCTGTGATCCAGCAGCAACCCTTTTGTCCAGCATAGAGTGGGAAGAAGTCTGCAGTGCTTCCCAAGTGGGTGACTTTAACCCTTTTTCCCTTCCAGCGTGATGTATCTGCAGTTTGTGGCGAACTCCCATCTGTTCTTCACAGCTGGGAAGGACAGCAAGATTAAGCAGTGGGATGCAGATAAATTTGAGCACATCCAGACACTGGAGGTAGGATGTTTTGGAGACTGTTGAAAGGAAGCATTATCCCTGCACAAGCAGCACTTCCCTCAGGGTGTGGGAGTTGGGTGGTGACTGTGTCTTACCTCTTTTGTCTGTCATGCAGGGCCACCACAAGGAGGTGTGGTGTTTGGCACTCAGTCCCAATGGAGACTACGTGGTGTCAGCGTCCCATGACAAATCCCTTCGTCTCTGGGAAAGAACGAGGGAGCCACTTATTTTGGAGGAGGAGAAGGAGATGGTAAGAGTTGCATCCTTCCTGCCAGACACAATGTCCAGGCCTGTTCTCTCCCCAGCAGGCAGACTCCTCATTTTTCACTGTGGAAGAGTGTGGCTCTGCAGTTGGATGACTTGCTTATTAATAACCACAGCCTGGTTTTGAGGTGCCTCTGGTGTCTTTTCGTGATGGAATAGTTGCCCTGAGCTGTCTGGAGAAGGCACCACAGATTTGCTGATGCCTGGCTAACTTGATTTCCTGTCTTTTTGCTGTATCCTGAAGAGGAATCTGGTTCTGTTTCCCCTTCCTAAAGCAGTTTTCAAACCACAGTGGGGGAAGGATGTAGCAGCATGTGCAGAAGCAGGAGGGGATTAGAAACCTGAGATAAATGTTGATGTGTTTTTTGTCTTGGCCTGTTTGCAGAGAGCTGAGGTGTCCCATAGGGCAGCATCTTGGTGCCCAGTAGTTGGTGTCCTAGGAATGATGGTGGCAAAAGGAGAGACAGAGACAGCTTTTCTCCAGATACCAGAAAAGTATTTTGGGTCATGTTTGAGTAACAAGGTGGACATGACCACACCAGTAGTGAATTAGACACTGATGGGGAGGTGTGAGAGATGCCAGGCAGGAGGCTCTTTCCTCTTGCAGGTCAGGGCAACCCTGGGATTTTTCTTGGGCTGGGTGGAAGGTGCAGTGCTGAATTGCTGTTGCCTCTGTCTCAGCTCGGTGGGCTGTCTAGGGACTGTTCTTGCATCCAGAGCAGAGACCTTGATTTCTTTCTGCCTGTGAGATTCCAGAATTCTCCATGGGTTTCAGACCAGGGATAAGTGGGCATTTTCACTGGCATTGTTGATACTTGCTTGATTTATCCTGGTTTTGCAACAGGCTGCACAAAGCTGCAGGCTCTCCTGCTCAACCAGTCTAGAAAGGACTTACACCCTTGTTTGCTGCCTGCTCACCTCTGTTAACCTGTTGTGTTCTCACCCACTGTAGCAACAAGAAGCTGAATATGAAGAGAGCGTGGCGAAGGAAGAGCAGCCTGTGGTGAGTTGCACCGTCTGAGAGTGTGTGAGTCTGACTGCAAAGTCTGGAATGATTACTTCTGAAAGAGGCATGAAAGAGGTCAGAGAGGACTGGCAGTTTTCTTGCGTTGAGGAGGTGCAGGGGAAAAGGTGCTGCTGAAGCTGTGGTTGCACCATGATGTAGCTGACTCTGTCTGGTGTTTCCTGCAGACAACTTCAGGAGAGTGTGTGGAGCTGGCCAGACTGCTACATGGTAGCTGTAGATGCCGAAACCTTGCTGTACCACTGCCCATCCTGTCTCCCCAGTTCACATCCACGCCAGCTCTGCATCAAGGCTGGGCTGCCTTCTGGTAGCTGCTTCCACGTCCCTGTAATGCATGATGGGCAGGGAAGCCTTATCCCTCTTGCTCAGGTGTTTGGGTTGTGTTGCCAATTGCACACTGATGAGATCTCTCAGCCTCTGTTGGTGTGTTTGCCTCCCAGAGCTCACTGCTAGCGTGGTGCCTCTTCCTGAGGAGGAGCTGTGCGCTTGGGAAATTCTGTGTTTCCTCAGATAAGTGACCAGTTTAGGGAATGGGAGTGATGTTTTTTTTCTTGCTCTGGAACATGGTAGGATACAGGGCTGTGTGAGTGTATCAGCTTCAAACTCTGTATTTTGTAGGTGGCTGGAGAGGCACAAGGAGAGACGGGGCTGGCAGGAAGGAAGACTATCGAGACCATCAAAGCGGTAAGATTGTGCCCGTCTGCCAGCATTGCTTTGTGCCTCACCTGTCGCTCAAGGAGAATGCCACTGGAGCATCTGTTTGAAGAGCAGTAACCTATGCTCTTGTAAACATAGCAGTAAGACAAGGGGGGGGATGGTTTTAAACTCGAAAAGGGGAGATTTAGCCTGGATATTAGGAAAAAGTTCCTCAATACGAGGGTGGTGGATCACTGGAACAGGTTGCCCAGAGAGGTAGTGGAGGCCCCATCCCTGGAGATATTCAAGGTGGGGCTTTGAGCAACCTGATCTAGTGAAGATGTCCCTGCAGGGGGGTTGGACTAGATGACCTCTAAAGGTCCCTTCCAACTTAACGCATTCTAAGAAATACAGAGGAAGTCCTCAGTCTGAATACTCAAAATGGCCTGACCTTGGCTTGTGCCTCAAAGGGGTACTGCTTGCTTGGGGTGTAGTTCAGTGTCAAGGCAACAATTGAAGCTCTGCAGGAGAGAGCACCTGGGGCAGTGTGGGGAGTGTGGATGGTGTTTGACAGCTTCAGGACATGATTGACGTGCTCAGAGTAGTGGTGTACTCTGGAGTAGAGGTTACCTTTCTGAGCGGGATGTCCCGTGATGCTCCATATAAGCACTCCTGCTTCCCCTTCCACTCGTCCAGGTGGACATGAGCTTTGTTTTGGCTTACTTGGTGTTGCTGATGTTGCATAGCCTTGCGTTCTTGTGTGGCACAGGCTGAGCGGATCATGGAGGCTATTGAGCTGTATAGAGAAGAGACGGCCAAACTAAAGGAACACAAGGCCATATGCAAAGCTGCAGGAAAAGAGGTAAGAGGCTGAGGAGGGTACCAGTCCCAGGGTGTGTTGGGTGTATCCTTCCAGCTCTGTCACCTGGGTGGAAAGGCTCGGCATGCAGATAAAGTCAGGGCAGCTGGAAATAGCAGAGACTTGCCAAAATTGTTTGGAGAACAAGATGGCATTGCGCTCTGCGGCAGGGTCAGTGCTGTGTTCTTTACATCTAAAGTCACAGTGGGATGCAGGTTTTGTTCCTGGGAGAGTGCTGCTGCAAAGTCATCCCAAAGCCTGTTACTTGCCTTCACCTCAACTCTCCGTGCTAAATAAGGGGCTGTGAGATACGTGGGGACAGGGAGGAGAAGTGGAAGAAAATTCATACGTATTTGAGTCCATTGTATGCATGGATGAGATTGTCTGGTGTCTGCAGAGGAGGTCTTCAGCGAGGTCTGAGGAGGGTGGAGGTGTGGGAATTGCAGGAAGTCACTTTTCTACTGTGGGTTAAAGTTTTCTGTGCATTTGTAGACACACGCCTGACCCACTCTAACCCATTCTGTGCCTCCAGGTTCCCTTTACTGCCAATCCTATCCTCCGTGCCTATGGAAACATTACAGTAAGTGGAACACCCAGGCCAAAGGCTGTGGGCCATTCTCAACCAGACTGGGGCTGTTTGGTCTGCTGGCTGAGCCAAAAACACTGCGGGGGTTGCTCTGGGGGCAGAGGGCTACTTGATTCAACTTGAAATGAAAGCTCAGCATTTTTGCTTGTGCAAAGTGAAGTCAGCCTGGGGGTTTTGTAGTGTTTTTTTGTTGTGTGGCAGTTGGTTGGTTGATTTTGTTAGGGTTTTTTTTAATATCTTGCACATGTATTAGAAAAGTTTAACCCCATCAGGGTGGACTATAACTGCTGGTAGCCATTACCTCACGTTCCTTATCACATGCCAGTGGTTTACAGCTTTCACCCAGATACACTAAGCTGTTTCAAACCTTTCCAGTGCCGAAGGGCACGTCTTCCTGCTGCCAGGAGGGTGCAGTTGCCACTATAGCATATTCCCGAGGAGCTGTGCTGTCTTACCCACAGTGCCTGAGCATCCACCAGAACTGGTAATTGGGAACTCGTGTCAGTGTGCCCTCCACCGTGTGACATCAGTTAGTGCTTAGCCAGAGCCATTCCCTCCCTCCCTCTGAGAATCTTGGTATATTTAATTGCAGCTTGAACAGATTGAACAGGGGTGAATGAAATCCTGTGACGTAAGAGTTAGGCACTTGGCGCTTCCCAGCTGTGCTCTGCATCTGCCAAACACTTTCAGCAGATGAACAGGAGTAGCAGGAATTGAGTCTTTGGGAGATGAGTTTGTGTAAGGTTTCCTATGTATGATTTGGCTGTTTCAACTAGTTGTTTTTGTCTGGTTTGTACAAGATTCACTGAACTGGATATGAGATAATTTAGCCCTTGAATATAAATTAGATTTTTCATAATACCTTTCACCAGTTTAGAGTATCCTGAGAAGGCTGGGTTGATGTTTTGTGGCAGGAGAACTTGCCAGACTGGCCGCCTATTGAAGCTGAAGCAGTTTCCTCTCTGTTATATTCATTTTCATCTGTCCATCTCACCAGACTCAATTGTGAGTTTTTAACTGGGTGAAGTGGACCTTAGGGCATACAGTTGTCTTGGAATGTTTCTTGATATGCAGAGCTGGTGTCTTTCCTCTGTTACAGCCTTCTGCGTACGTTCTAGAAGTTTTCAAGAAGGTCAAGTCAAGGTGAGTCCCAAGATCCTTATTGCTGAACATGGTTTGTGACCAAGTATTGGGCCCAGGGCTGGCTGGTGTCCTGAGATGGTCTCTTGCTGGGTATGGGCAGTGCTGAAGAGTCTCAAGCTCCTGTCCCTGGCAGCCTCTTGTGGAGCCTGCACAGGACTGGGGAATGGAAATTGTTCCTTCCATGGGGAATGTTGGATGAAGCTTGTGTATATGGGTTAGCTGCTTGGAGACGCATGTGTATGTGAACAGCAGCTTGGGGAGGGTGAGGAGGCATGGTTGTGTGCCTGCAACCTGTGCCAGATGTCTGCTGGCCTGGGCTCTGTGCAGCTGCACTGTGCATTGCGGGCAATCACGGCCCGGCAGTGGTGAACGCTTAGCACAGCTTTTGTACCAGAGCCTTCCTGTGCAGCAGTGTGTTTCCTGCTCATCTGTAGCAGGGCAGTGGCTGAGACTGATCGTTCTGTCCCTTTGCTTTCTCCTCAGTGAGCTGGAAGAGTCTCTCCTGGTGCTGCCCTTCTCCTATGTCCCTGACCTGCTCAGACTCTTCAATGAATATATCCACCTGGGTTCAGAAGTTGAACTCCTGTGCCGAGCTCTCCTCTTCCTGCTCAAGTGAGTCTTTCATCTGCCCAGACAGATCTGCTAGTCTTTGTTCAGTTGCTGTCCAGAAGCTGGACCCAAGGAAGACCTAACAGGGCCCTGTTCAGTAGTGGGCCTGATGGTTCCTCTGGGCTCCTTGTGCTGGTGCATGTCACGAACTTGGTTTGTGCCAGTTACACGAACAGAGAGGTTCCCCTCATTGCTGCGCTGTGAGACTCTGCCTGGGGACAGCTCACAGCTGGGCAGTGTACCCTGTCTTCTGGAGCTGCAAAGGTGACATCACTTGCTGTGAGTGCATGTAACAGCGTGTGGGGAAAATTTGGGCTCTTTCACATGTCTCTGGCTGTGAAGCTCTTGAGAAGCATCCTTGGGAATGTGCTCTCTGCAGGGGATAAGGAATCACTGCAGCCCGCAATGAATAGCATGTGGGAACGGACTGATCAGATGCTGAGGTGGGGTTGCTGTTCTTGGTTCCCTAAGTCTCACTGGTATGAAATGTCCTGCATAAAGGGTGAAATGGCACTATTGACTGGCATGGAGTTGTTGCAGAGCCCTTGCCCTCAGAGACCTTCCCCTTGAACATGTTAGAGAGAAGCTTCAGAGAGTGGCTTTTCCAGACAGATCTGCCTATGCCTGTTAAATAAGGCTGGTCTGGGGAGGCCTAATTTAAGAAAAATCCTATGTCCAGAGCATACAGAGGCTCAGGGGGGTGGGGGCTTTCTGATGGTTTGAAGAGCAACACTGCAATGTATCACTGCCTGCTTTTTCACAGGATTCATTTTGGGCAAATCACAAGCAACCACATGCTGGTGACAGTGATAGAGAATCTGAAGAAAACGACCATTTCCAGAGTCAGTGAAGCCCGGGTGAGTGTCACAGCCTCCCCTTTTCCAGGATTTGGAGTAAGAGGGTGGGCTAATGTCTGAGAGACTGTGTTGTCTGTGGTCTCCAGTGAGAAAGCTTGTTGGGGGTCTGAGCCCATTTCACCTTCCTCCAGTACAAACAGGTAGCCTGTTCCTCCTGTTCTTCCTGATGTGAGACTACCCAGCGATGAGCCTGCCCTTGTGTTCCCACCCTCATTTGTCCTTGGTTTTCTTTGATATGTGTCTGTGGGCTTTGGCTCACCAGTTTCTAGATATGTAGGAGGTAAATAAACTCTGTTTCGCTTGGGCTTTTCCATGGGCTACCCATGTCTCAAATAAGGCAGACACTGCATCTTCCCAGAGGCAACTTCAGGTGCCTGCCAGCAATGTGTCTTTCAGAAAATACAGAGGATTATAACAAGAAGTTCTCTCTCTTAAGATAGAACTGTGGGGAACAGAGTGCAGGACAGATTGTTCTCCTACTCAGTTGAAGTTTACATTTAAATAATGTTGTTTATTTAAATCTGTGGATTGGCTTGCATACATTGTTTCTTAGTAGAGGTTGGCCAGTGCAGGATGCCCTGGTCCCCAACAAGCTTGAGATGTGTCCAACAGTGTGGTGCTGGTCTGTCTTTCCAGGATGTGCTGGGATTCAACATGGCAGGGCTCCAGTACCTGAAGAGGGAGATTGAGGCCAAGGATGAGGTGATGTTTTTTGCTGATGCTACTGACCGTTTTGAGGAGAAGAGGAGGAAGAGGAAGAAGAAAGAGAAGATGGTTCTTGCAATGCTCTAGTGTTTGCTTTACAAGACCCAGAGCATGTGGATGGGGACATGTAACCTCAATGCTGGTCACGGAAGTGGTCTTGTGGCTGAACATCTATGATGTTGACTGGTGACTGGGACAAAGTGTGTCCCCTCCCCATATGGTATAACCCAGCATATAACCCCAACTAAGAATGGTCATTTCAGAGATGAAGTCTCTGTCTTCTGCTGCATGTGTCTGCATTTGAACTGTTTCTGAGGTGGCAGTCAGATAGCTGCTTTCCCTCCAGTGGAACGCCTGTTAGAAATGGAGTTGATTTCTCCTGCAGAAGAGGTCAGCTCATTCTCCTGTGTTTTGGCTGAATGGAGTGAATCCAGCACGTGGATTGCCCGTGGGACCATGCCCTATGCAGGGAAGGGACTTTGCAAGGTTTTATCCTGTTTGAAACCTGCTGGTGGCTTGTGGCAGTGCTTAGAGACCGTGGGCAGAGCTGGGTGACTCCTACCACCTCTCAGAACTTGGTTTTATAGCCACTCACTTTTTAGTGGGACTGGGAGAAATCCGGCTGCACTCTAGTAAAGGCATATTTATATATGCTTTATGAGACAGCTTTGTTGATGGAGTTTTATCCTAATATTTCTCTAGTAAAGCCTCAACTGCCTTGCCCCGTGTGCCAGTTCTCAAAGGCTTTGTTTTTCCAGGGAGTAAAATGAGTGGGAGCAAACAAAGTAGCCACCATCCAGGATTGTGCTGCTCTGTGGCCTTGGCAGACGCAGCCCGAGCAGCGCGGGTGGGCTGCGTGGTACTCGCTCTGGTTTTCAGAGGTTGCCCTCAGTTGTTGCAGTGCTGCACTTGTATCAGATCAAATGATTTGGTTTTGCAGGAGGGCAGGACAAACTGAGCACGTCTCTGCTGGTGTTGGTAAGTTACTACTTTGCAGTACGTGCTGGTTTTACCACCATCCATGACAGGTTTGGGGGTGTGGTGGGGGCTGTTTCTGGGTACTTTGCTGAGAAAGTAATTATACTGTTGGACCTACAGGTCTGGCTTGGGTATTTAAAGTTGGACTCCTTTCCAATTTGAACTTCATCTTGATTTTTAATGCATCCTGGTTGCTAGCAAATCCTGCGTTCAACTTAGGGTCTCTACAGTTATGCAAAAGGTGAACAGTTCAGTTGGTCCATCCTTGGCAGCACCTCTGGTGTAATAACCATACCTTCTAGAATAACTGTTGTTAGTAACTTTGTCAGGTTGATGGTTCACTTCCTTCTTCAGTCTGGATTATTTACCACAGCCTTTCATGCTCCGGTTCCAGGAGGTGGGTCTCCGATGCTCCAGGGAAATGGGAATCTTCAATTCAGCTCTGCCTTTTGTATCTGTGTACCTCTATAATTCCATATTTCTCCAGATGTGGTTGAAACTTGTGATCAGACAGCTCTGCTCAAACATGTCTCCATCCCAACACATTCCCTTTCTCCTCCTAAAGGAGACCTTTATAAGAGGACTTAGTGCAGTGGGAGGGAGGGGAGGCACTGTAGGATGATTGTGTTTGTTACCTCACCTGACATCTTGGCTGTCCCACTGAAAAAAACAAAGGATGAGAAGTGTTACAAATGGGGAGATGGCTTGTGACACCACAGTGTACCTTCAGCAGTGATGATTGAGGAGAGAGATACCAAAAGGGGAAGGCCGATCAATGCCTTTGCGTGATGTGCTCTGTTTACTTAGGTTCCATAACGCATCTCCCTGGCATTAAGGTAATGAGCTGCTGTTTGATGATCCTCTGGGAGGCTTGTGAGAAGAGCCATGGCTGCATGTGCACATGAACTGAGGAACTGATGACAACAGTATAGGAGAATGACTTGGGATGCAGAGTCATCTTTTGATGATGATGACTGGTGTCTGATCTTAGAGGAGCTGGGACTTCTTCACTTTTGTGTCTCTGCTGTAACTGGGATTTGGGAAGAATCCTTGGAAGAAACGACCTTTGAGGTGGTAGGAAGTGGTTGTCCTCTCTCCATAGGTGCTGGCATAGGCTTCACTGTTGAACTTTCTCTCTGGTTCCCTGATTTGCACCACTTGTGATCAGCCTGTACCGGCAGTGGCTTGCCCTCAGTGCTCAGCATTGCACCGCCCCAGGGACTGCTGTAGGACTGTGGGCTGTGTCTGCAGCAAACTGAAAAGCATCAGGGCGTGAATCGGCACAGTCTGTAACAAAATCATTGGTGCTGGAGAATCCCTGAGTGCAAGTTTGGCATGCTTGCTTGCAGTGTTTTCTCACCTGTGGGTAGGGCTTAAACAATGTCCACTGCAGGGTATATGTTATGGCACCTTCCAGAGCTGGCTTTCAGCCTTGGTTAATAGGTCAAACCTGACTCAAAAGAGCTGATGGACAACTGGTGGTGGCTGGTGGGGCGGTGGAAACCACCTCTGCAGTATTCCAGTGGCTACTGCAGGAGCTCAGCATGTGCTTTAAATCAAAGAGCTCTGTCCTGTGCTAACAGTCCACTCATATACCAGAATTCTAATATTCTTGGATAACTCAGCTTGCCCTTTCTTTGGGTTGACAAACCTGAGTGGGAAAGCACTTGCAAATACAGAGACAACTTAAAATGTGTATCATTAGAAGATGTGTCTCACTTAACAGCACATCTGTTGGGAGAGTCCAAAACTGGCATTTGTTACTTCACACGGGTGAATGCGTATTTAATCCCCAATCATGGGATTCTCAGTCACTGTGAAGTGTTGAGAGCAAATCTGCATGGAAAATTCCTTACCTTTCAGGATGTCACTTGCTGGAAAAAGTATGAAGCACAGGAAAGCACCTCCTTGGAAATAAACTCATAAAAAGAAAGCAAAACTGCACTTGGATAAACATACGTGGTGTCTCACAGAATGACTTGAGATGTTTCTTTTGGTCACTCCTGTGTGAGTAGGCCATCTCTGAGTGGCTCAGTCTACTGCTACAGAGAGATGTGCAGATAAGCATTCAAAGATCATAGAATCACAGGGGTTGGAAGGGACCTCAAGAGATCATCAGGTCCAACCCCCCTGCCAAAGCAGCTCCCTAGCTCATATTGCACAGGTAGGCGTCCAGATGGGTCTTGAATATCTCCAGAGAAGGAGACTCCACCACCCCCCTGGGCAGCCTGTCCCAGGGCTCTGTCACCCTCACTGTGACAAAGTTCTGCATGTTGGTGCGGAACTTCCTGTGCTCCAGCTTGAGGCCACTGCCCCTTGTCCTGTCCCCACAGACCACTGAGAAGGGGCTGGCCATTCCCCCCTGCATCCCATAATAGTGAACAAGAAGATATGTAACCAGAGTCCCGCCCTCTCAGGTGTCATTTTGTGTACTCAATCCCACCTGGTGCCTGCACCTAATTAAATGTAGGTGAACACAGAGACAGGTAAGCCTATGATTGTGAAAGGAATTAGAAGACCAGAGTGCCAGCTCCTTCTCAAAGAATCACAGTTGACTCCAGTGAAAGCTGCTGCATAGGCAGTGCTTCAAAAAGATTTCAGGTGCCTCAGTGCAGATTATAGAAACCCAACCCCTTTTTAAAACAAAAACAAACCTGAGAACCTTTCAGCACTCTTCTGAAGTGCAGAGTATCAAACACTGGGGTTGACATACAGTAATGTTCCCACTGTTTGCATTTCAGACAGCCATGCTGGAAGGCTGTGTGACTTCTGGATCACCTTTCCCATTATATAGGGGACACTCAAAATATTTATTCATATTAATCTGATTAAAGAAATGAATTCTACACTGGGATGTTTCCATAATGTTGGATTAAAATCTGACTATTTCAAGTATTGCTGATCTTCATGCTATTCTTCTAGGACCCTGACCTATAGTGAAAGAGGAAATAAAACTACTATGAAAGGAAAAAACCAAAACCCCAACTCTGCTTTTCTCCAAACCCAGTAATTATGTCCGGATTCTTTCCAAATATTATGTGAGAAAAATCATGACCAGGGTGGTTCAGGTTGGGCAGCCTACTTAGGAATGCTGAGGCAGCTTCCTGTGCAGTATTTGAGTGTTTTAGAGAGTTTTTGAAGAAAATATGAGTGAGATATGACTTAAGTTCAGTAAAGTGATGCTTTATCAGGTTTTTTTTTGCTTGTTGGTTTCTACTGGGAGGTGTGGCAAATTTGTGATTAAGTCTGATATTGCAGGCAAGTTTCTAGGTCTTGAGGGAGAGAATGTGGTGGCTCTGGTGATAACCACCTGGGAAATGTGGTATGGGCTTAGAGAGTTGTCAGTGCCTCTGCAAAGACCTATTTCTATTCCAGGTGTTTGAATGAAAATATTTAACCAAATAACAGGACTTAACCCAGGAGTGTTGTGAGAGTGAGTGCTGTGAGTGCTGTTTCGTGAGACTAAAACAGTCCAGAGTTAATTGACATGTTTGAGATGGATATGGGTTTGAGTCTGGGAGCTTCTGTGGGGACGGATGTTTGAAGAGGTGTCTGGTACAGCTGCTTGGGTAGCACAGGGTAGCTGTAGCCAGCTTCAGTAGGAATTATCAATCAACAGAAAGATTTCATCAGAACAGAAGGGTGATCTGTCGATGGCTGCTGTGCTTAGCTGGAGTAGCTGTGTGGGAGGACAATGCCATGTAGTTCATTCCTCTCCACTTGGAGCTTTCAGGGGGACATGGCACTGATGAGAATTTGTGTTGGGACAGGGGATGTCTCACTGAAATGAGGACTGGGTGAGTACTGCTCTTCCATTTCAACACAAAGTGAGAGAAGCTTGTCTAAATCGCCTTCACTGACAAGCTCCAGGTTGTAAGCCCCTAAGCTGGAAAGCATTAAATTTGTTGTTCTAGACTATAATTGCATGTTGATCTGAGGTTAAAATTCTGCACTGGAAAAGGTAAGATATTTAAACGGGGAGGGGCAGGGGGAAGCAGCTATGTTTGATGTACTCTGGGCAGTCACAGGGCAGATGCAGCAGTTAGAGGTGCACGTGTCTCTGTGAAGTTTCTTTTGAAAGCTGACTGATGTGGTTGCTTTTCTTTTTCTTCAGAGGAGAGGAAATGACATGCAGCTGGGATTTCTCTACTGACTTGATAGATAACATGTCAGACTTACAGATGTTGAAGTTGAGAGAAAAAAGATGCTGTCAGTGTTACACACATGAGGCAAATGAGGACTCTTAAGCTGAGGAGAAACAGCCATAGGGTTCCTGTTTATGAACTGTCCCCGTTGATGGCACTGTAGTGTGCCTGAGTTGATATGGGTGACGTGAAGCACCAGCCTAATGTTAAACATGTTGGCTGGTGCTTTGTGGAGAAATTCCCAGTAAGGTTTTCTTGGTGGCAGGGAAGAATTCTCCATTCTGTGTATAGTCTGATTCTCTTAAGGTTACAGAAACGTGCCCTATGAAGGAGTGTGTGCAGAGGGTTGTGTGTGCTTGAACTTGTCATGTTAAGGTTGCCCTGCCTAGGTGGAACTAGGTGGACTCCTGTCCCTTATTAGACTTTCCTGTCAGCAAGGATAAGCAATAAGACTTAAAAAGTGAATAGTGTTAAAGAGAGGATGATTTATTAAGGCTTAACTGCAATAAATCCAGCCTCCTGCTGCCAAGAGGCTCAATGACTTGTTTAATGTGGAGACAGATATGTGAAGGATTTGGGACAGGATGGGGGGAGGCTCCAGTCCTTCCCTTGTTTCCGGTCATCATGTCTGGTGTGTGCATTACAACTTTGATGTCAGTTGCATGAGGTTTATTAATGATGTGGGTCAGAAGCCAAGAGAAGGTAAACCAACTGTACTTAATTTACAGCTGGTATCACTGCATCCAGTCCTTAGGAAGGCTTTCGGGGCAGCGTAACCCAGAACCGCGGCTTGGGGCTTGTGGGAACTGCCCGGACTGTTGCTGCCACCCCACCCTGGGGGAATCCTTGTGGGCGGCACTCATAAATGTCGCTGGTGAGCACAGGTGGAATACCATGTTAAGGATCTAACAGTGTCCATATACTTATCTAACACAGTATGTGTGGGAGCTGGAATGAATTCTGGAATGAAGGCTGTGAAATTATTTGAATCTGGACTACGACCCTCAGCTCAAAGACTAAAGATCAGGTGAAATATTGGGGAAAGGAACATGTTCTGCAGGCTGGTCTGCAGCTGTGTGTCTGAGGACTGGGTACGGAGCAGGAGCTAGTTTTGCTGCTATAGTACCAGTCCTGGTTAGCTCAGCTCTACAATGATGGGCACGAAGGACTGTTTTGCGTCACTGTAAATTAAATTTGAGGAGTTTCAATGTCACTTCCAGGGCATATAAAGCCTTGATGAAATTGCTGTTAGCTAGGGCTCTGGTCAGTTGCCTAAGACCCTGAAGTTCTCCTTTCTTTTCAGGAGAACTGAAACTTTTCTGGTGTGTTTGGATGTAACTTTTGCCTTGCTATTTCTTCTGTATGTTTCCAGAAGACCTCTTCTCCCAGGCTTTTAACTGTAAATTTGATTTAAAAGTCAAACAGTTTAAAAAAAAAAAAGACTGTAATTTTATCTAAAAAAGTAATTATAGAGTTTCTGGAGCACAAGGGTGCATATAATACTAGTTCTTGACTTTGCTGTTTTCTTTTACTCTACTTCTGTCCTCAATTAAAGAACTGAAAAGCCCAGTGAACCCAGACTGGGCTGACTTCTGATGGCATTTATGCACTTCCGTGTTTGCAACTCTGCTGACACAGGGATTATCTCATTTGTCTGTTTGGTGTCCAGGATGATATGTTATTTTCTTGCTTATGAGGCTGTACCATCAGGTGCTACCACAAGTTGTTAAAATCTTGTTTTTAAAAAGCCACATCTTTCTCAGCTTTTGGGATCAGTATCTTAAACCGCTTATTTCTTGTGCTTTTTAAAATACCCATTTGTGTGTTTCTGAGGCCAGCAAAGCCTGCTACCTTCAGCAGCCTGCCGTGGAAACAATGCTTAAGGCTCCTGCCAGGTGGGTAGTCCCTGGGGTTGACACAAGAAGGTGTGTGGGGGAAATAGGACGACAAAGGATATTTGCTCTCGCGGGCAGGAGAAGAGTCTCTGTTTCTGTTAATATTTCAATGTTGTGGGAAATTTCTTCAATGCCACCAGTACCTTCCCCTCCAATCACCATGGCAAAAATCTCTACCTCCAGTTCCACATGCAAGCCTGCTGCCACCTAAGAGAGACAGATTGCTCACAGGTAAGGTGCATATTTCATACACAGTCCCCTCCAGCAGTGTTTACAGGTGGTTCTCGTTCTGTGTTGTCTGATAAGACTTAATGCCCAATGCACATGATTGAGCTTGCCACTTACCACTCTCTGTTGTACTACAGAGGTCTGTACACAACAGTGTCTCTTCACATTGCTGTTTGAAAGAAAACTGCCAGGTGTTTGCATTTCCCCCCCTTACATTTCCAGAGGGGAAAAGGGAATTGGGACAGCTGGGAGGGAAACAAGAGATGGTCGATGCCCCAGGGCTGTCTGTGTTTGAGACTGTTGGACAGTGCCCTTAGTACCATCATTCAACTTGGCCAGCCCTGGAGTGGTCGGGCAGTTGGACTAGATGGTGGTTGTGGGTACCTTCCAACTGCAATAGCATGGTCTGGTCTGTCCTAAAATAGACAAATGTAGAGGCAGAGAGAAAAGATAGGTACAAAAGGGATGGGTGTGTGGAGGCGAAAAGAAAATAGAAATTATTCCAGCCATTTTAAAGTAGTGAGTAGTGGCTGGAGAGCTGGACTAGGAGGTGTAGCTTGCATTCTGGCACTGCCTTCTTGCACAAATTGTTGCTTTTTAATTCCATGCTTGTAAAAGCACTGACAAGGATATTGCCTGGTATTAGCTGGTTGCTGTGGAGGATACTGGCCAGCACAATATTCAGATACAACATGCAGGTGAAGAGACTGAATGGAAGCAAAAGTATGAGCACTTCCTACTCAATGGGACAACTTCGTGTGCTGTGGTACTTTGCTAGATAAAAAACTTAAGGTGGAGAATACAAGCAGGAGAAGAAATGGATAATGCAAGTGCTTAATGTGTTCAACTCTTGAAGGTATCAGGACAGGAGATGAAGTCTACGTGGAAGAGCAGATATAACAAGTACCCTAAACCACAGGAAAAGTCAGAGGTAGTGGCAGGGTATCCCAAAAAAGCTGTCTTTAACCTTGGTGCTTGACCTGAACTTAACATGTTTATCCCTCTGCATTCTGGTACAAACTTTGAGACTCAAAGTATGTGGAGTGCTTGAAGGCAGCATCACTTAATAATCACTTAAAAATAACTAAGCAAATCATGTATCCTGCCATCTCTATTCATGGACAGCTAATGCAAGAGGACCCCCAGATGCCCTGAGGGCCAGCTGAGTCTAGCAAAAAACCAAAAGCTCTGTGTAACCTACAGGTCCTGGTGCATACAACACTCTCAGTCCTGTGTGCCGTGGTGGTTGCTTCACCCGAAACCTGTCAGAAAGAGAACAGAATCAATTTGACAGGAACAGTTTCAGGCAGGCAGAAGCAGTGCAGACAACAGCAGAACTTTTTAGCTCATCCTTCCCATCACAACATACAACTTGGATTACTGTGCCATTCCTGGGCTTCTCACCAAGGCTTAGGTTTCTAACAAAAAACCCCAAAGGAACAGGGCCGAAGTGTCTCCAAAGAGCGCTTTACATTGCCGGGCCCTTACAACAGGCCAAACCATCAGCATTCTAAGCCTGCATACACAAAGGAAGCTGAAGTACACATTGTACTTTCTTGGCAAATACCTGTGGGCTGCACACCCAGAAGTTCTCTTTAGCAATCTTTTTTCAATGTCCTTTGGTGTGATTCCATTGCAGAAGGCATGATACAGCTGTATGTTTTGTGTAAATAATCCCCTTTAATTTTAGAGTACCCACAGAAGCACTAGTTTAATCTCATTTCTCAGTGATTGTTTCACATCTGTGTGGTGCTTTTGTGTATACAGCTTCCACTGTTAAGATCTTTAAAGATCACTAGAGCAGGTATGACCTCTAGTTTTGCATGGGTCTGGACTTGTTCCTGTGATTTTTTCATTTCTGCTTGAAGAACAGTTACCAGCATGCACTTGCACCAGAAGCTGTTAAAGGAAAGGCAGTAGAAGAGGCATTCCTAGGACATGGCTCCATCTCATGGAAAGCTCTGTGAGAATTATCAACTGGCTGTGAGAGTTCCTGTGCTTTCTCTAGAGTGCTGGCTGTAACAAGAAACTGGACTTCAGGACACCCCAACAAGTTCAGGTTATGGTATGGACAGCCTGGAGGGCACATAGTTAACCACTGACCCTATCAGAGAAAAAAATTGACTTCAGCATGAGGCAGGCATGGCTCAGAATTGCCCACCATCAAGTTCTGCTGTCATTCAGCACCTAGTCACTTAGCTCTTAAAGCACCTTGGAAAAGGCTTAAAAGATGAGCTGAATTTATCAGAATCATGGTGGTATCTTCCTTGACTGCCTACAGATAGTGCCCTAGCATGGAAAAAAAATAACATGCGCATCATGAGCTCTAGGATGTTGCTATCTGATCTGCTGATGTATCCTGGCATGTACTGTGATGCTTAAACGTGCATTAAAGGGAAAAAAAAACCCTCTTTGAGGTAATAATTAACTAGGCTAACTTAAAACCAGCATCCTGGAGCTGCCTGCTCCTCCCCCCACCAGCTCCCCTTTTAAGCTGAGCATGACATAATTGTCATGGAATACCTTCTTTGGCCAGTTCGGGTGACCTGTCCTGGTTGTGTCCCCTCCTCATTAGCAGGGCAGTATGAACAACTGAAAAGTTCCTGACTGCTTGGCAACAACTAAACCATCAGGGTGTTATCAGCACTGTTCTCACCCTGACTCCCAAACACGCATTCCAATTCCATCCGCTGCTAGAAAGAAAATAACTCTGTCATAGCCAAACCCAAAACATCCTCTTTTGATGTTCATTAGCTGCCAAAGGAGGAACAACAACCAGTGTCAGACATAAATGTCTATGTCTATTTCATTCCAGCACTATGGCACCATAGTAAAAGGATGCTGTGACTGCTGAGGTAGTGTTACTGTGACACCTCTTAATTTTCTTTTTAAAAGAGGACATCAGGCTGCAGGTCACCTGCATCCATAAAAGGGAAGTTTGGCAGGTGTTTGATCATGTGAGGAGTGCTCCAAAGAAATAGCATCCAAGAAGGTGCAGCACACTGAGGCCATGACACTTTCCCACTTGAGCCCAGGGATGTTTAATGCCCTCCTTACTGTTTACCTTAACCAGTGACAATGTTGCAGCAAAAACCAACGACTATCACCAGTGCTATGAAGAGGAACCAGCTTTTGAATGACCTAGACCAACATGACAGTAGGACGTTTATTTCTGTACTTTCAGTTAGCCTTCTTAATCTGGGGACCTGTGGGCCTAGCAGAAAAAGGTCCATATTACAGGAGAGGTCCAAGCCTGACTTACTCTGAAAGTTTCTGAAAGAACAGTATATAACTCTCCATTAGGATAAATGGATGAGCAGCTTGCTGTTAACTGGTAAATCAACCAAGAACCTCTCCAGCTGCAGGAAGTAATTGAGGATAGGTGGGAGTGGAATTTGGTGGGAATAGCTACCTTAGAACACAGGAATTTATAAAGCTTGGGGTTGGCTTTGGGGCTTTTCAGCCATCTGAAATGAAAATTCCCACCAAGTACTGCAATTCTTGAAAGCATCTGGCAGGATTATATTCTTCATATAAAGCCATTTTGAAGTGAAAAACCTGCAGTGGAAGCCCATAAGTCAATGGAGGCCTTTGTAATAGGTTCTCTTTTGAGCTAAAAAGCAAGGTACATATAGCATAAAGGCAAACGGAGTGGAAAGAATATGCTTTGCCATCTTTTTTGTCACATGTATGGCACCTGGGGGGCCAGGGGTGTGCTGGTTTTGACTGGGATAGAGTTAATTTTCTTCATAGTAGATAGTGTGGGATTGTGCTTTGGATTTGTGCTGAAAACTGTTAATAATATTAATAATATAGGGATGTTTTGGCTACTGCTGAGCAGGGGTCAAACAGAGCCAAGGCTTTTTCTGCTCCTCACCCCACCCCACCAGCAGGTGGGCTGGGGATGCACAAGGAGTTGGGATGGGACACAGCCAGGACAGCTGACCCCAACTGACCTCTAAAGGGATATTCCATACCATATGATGTCATTCCCAGTATATACAGCTGGGGAAAGAAGAAGGAATGGAGGGACATTTGGAGTGATGGCATTTGTCTTCCCAAGTAACACACATTATGTGTGATGCAGCCCTGTTTTCCTGGGGACAGCTGAACACCTGCTGGCCCATGGGAAGTGCTGAGTGAATTCCTTGTTCTGCTGTGCTTGTGTATGTGGCTTTTGCTTTGCCTATTAAACCATCTTTATCTCAACCCATGAGTTTTCTCACTTTTACTTTTCCAACTCTCTCCCCCATCCCACCAGAAGGGGAATGAGCAAGTGGGTGCATGGGGCTTAGCTGCTGTCTAAGGTTAAACCATGACACAAGCACACCCGCCTAAATCCTGCTACAGTAAAACCACTGGAACAGCACAGGTGCAGGAGGGATTGTGCAGGAGGATACGTGCAGTTACTCAGCAGGGGAATTCTAGCACAGAAGAAAGATCAGTCAGAAGCATCTTCTTACTGCATTTATATATTCTCTAAACTGCAGCTGGATAATCTGATAATTTGCTGTGATTTCTTACGCAGTGCAAGAGACAATCTGCTGGACCACAGACCTAGATATTGACTTATGCTCACTGCACTGGAACAGTGTGGTGCTGTACTGTTCCATACACAGACTGGGGTGACACTGTGAAAGGGAAATGTGTGAATAAACAACTGCTTTATTTCCTCCTCCTTTGTTTCCAGTGTCATCGCTGCAGCTGTTTTTCAGTGCAGCTAAAGACACGTAGCTACCTGCATACAGCTGTGCCCATTTAGATTGCCTAACCACATCAAGTGGTATTTCCCAAAGCCAAATGTAATACTGGCTTCCATGAAAGAGTTCAACATGAACCAGTAAATAATCTGTGATGGGCCAGGACTATGCACACAGGACCTGCTGTTCCTTACTCATTTCCATCTTCCTGACAACGCTAACCTGCAAATAATACCGCAGCACCAAATAATACGGGAGCACCTCTCCTCTATCCAGTCATTATTAAATGGTTCCAAATATAAAAATGCCATTTGTTTTCTCATGCTAATCAGATCCAAAGGTTGACAATTAACAAGCAATACGTATTTTGACAGTTAAAAACCCATGGTGCTAAGACTTTAAACGAACCTTGAGAAGTTCACACCAACGTTCTTCAGGATCACAGCAGCTGTATAGGTGCAGCCTTCCCTTAGCACTCCAAATGTCACTTTGGGTGGAATGAGATGGAAGCTACCAAGATGCTGTCTTGTTGCAATAGAAGATGTGTTGACCCTTCCTGCAGCAGGATCTTCAATCTTTGCAAACAATTAAAATATTAGACAACTGAGAAAGTTGGTGGCCATCAAATCTGAACCTACCAGAGTTACTTAAGTTACAGTTGACCTCTGTCCACTCATCCTGAAAAATTACAGAAAGATGCCCTAATCTGAGAAGAAACTTAAGAGGCACTTTGAATAGTGTCCAGAATTCAACTGGTTTGAGTTTTCAGCCATACTATGCCATTAAGATCTCCCAGGAGGAATGGGGGAGGCTCTACTCTTCTGGAACACAGATATTTCATGTGGGTATCTGGTGCAGCACTATGCTTTTGGCATATAAGTTCATCCTAGCAGTTGAGCGGAAAAGTACTTTTACAATAGCCAGTAAACATATGAAGCAAGTAAACTTGCTTCAGTAAACAGATTCAAGATATGTGTTGTATTCATATAGAATGAGCATTTCATGCAAAAAACATGATGGAGAGGGTATTAATATCAATAAAAAAGAAGTTATTTTACCTTTTTATTTGGTATGGAGTTTGGTTTTCTGCCCTGAAGTGATGCTGGTAATTTCACTTTTTCTTTCCTTGGCTGTCCTGTAGCATTCACCACCAGACTCTGAACTTTACGTTGAAAGGGTGTCTTTTGTGATACTGCAGCCTTGTTTAGGTCTGGGAAGAAGATTTCCAAAACCATAAAAACCAAAGCATTTTATTCGGCCTAATCCTGAAATTCTTACCCAGATAAGACTTTTGATGTCTATGGAAAGTATTTGATTAGCACAAGAATGGAAGAATTGGTCTCATTTTTATTTAGGAGGTCAAGCAAGGCATTAAGAGTCCCCCTAATAGTAGCAAGTAACAAGTAAAGTTGAGCTATTTGACCTAATTAGTTGGAAGCATCTCAGTGGAAAAGTGCCATGAAGATAGAAACACCTGTGAACACTAAAAATCAAAATCAAGAACATTGCTGTTCCAAAGGCATGCCTGCACTGCACTAGATCAGTTGTGCAGAAGCACCCAGACTGATCAAATCAAATCTGTATGTCCATATAACAATGAATTCCAGTCCAGGCCCCAAAGCAGTACAGCTCTGCCAGCACAGCCAACTAGGACAGCCCTGTTTCCAAGCAGGATTTATTGTCATATGTCATATTTATTCATTCATATGCATGACCTGTATGCTTCTGATTTTGGGCTTAAGATGGTTTTAGCTACCTTGACATCTTTGGAATAAGCTCCACTGTATAATGTAGTTAGACACAGGGATGGCCACTTAGAGCTTAGATCAAGCTTCTTTCACTTGACAGCTTAAGACACATTTAGCTGATTGTAAAGTCTGATAACTTCTGAAGGGAAAACACAAGACAATTAATGTGGCTGTCTTCTCACCAGAGGTTAAGCTCTAGATCAGTATTTTGTACTGAAGATAATGTTTTTTTCTTAGTTTTGACTGCAGGCACTGTCTAGCTGGAATGCTCAGTCTCCTCAGTTAGTCATCATGAGGATGCAGAAAAGTTATTTGAGAACAGCCTCTTCTCTAGACTCCCCTCTTATTTCCAGATGACAGGACTGCAGGTGGTAAGAGTGGGGCTTCTCCCTACACAGCAAATGGCCCAGACCTTATAACAAAAAACTAAACATGCACATTATGGAAAAACTGACTAACATTTCTTGTTTTGCCTAAAGGTAAGCAAAAGTTATGTGATTTAACATTAGAAGTTAGTGTAGTTCTCTCTCTAACCCTCCTCTCAGTCTCCCAAGTTCCTTTTGTCACCTGCCCTGTGGCTCTGAAGTACAGATTAGTATGTCTGCCCTGAGGTATATGTATTATGCACTAAAACCAGAGGAACCTTAGCAAGTTTGAGGGCAAAAATTCACGCAGAGCCTCACTACTAAGAAAAGGTACTCGTATTGTGTAGAAGAGAAAGGAAGGGGAGAAAGGAAGCTGTAACAAGGATAGGTTTTGCAAGCAGGCACTGCCAAAGCTCAGCTGGTGTGGCATTACATGGCAGTCAAAGGTTGGGGCTAATTAAAGCGCACTGGTAGCTCTCCAGTGGTGATCACCCAAGGCTGTTACCACAAGCAGTTGTATAAACGTTGTGAATGACAGTAGACATAGCAAGGAAAGCAAATCTGAATGGGAATGTTTAAATGGTTCTAGAGTCTTCTGCTAAAGGCCTTAATAAGCAGGAAAAATTGGCTTGTACATTTTTAGTAGAGAAGTTACTTCTTGGCTTTGTCTGCTGTTCTACAATCCCCATCACCTCCATGTTGTTACAGCAGCCTACTAGGGTGAAGGATGGAATCTCTCTCATTCGTTTTATACCTCTCCCTGCCTGCCAGCGTTGCATTCAGATGTATTTGTAATGCTGAACAAAGATAGGTGGATTTAAATTTCTATTGTAAATATTTTGTCATTCTTGTATTTTGTAAGACAGCTTTACCTGTTGTGCTGCTGGAACCTTCATTTTGTTTTGAACATGCCTGCAGTTCAGGTGAAGGTGAGGAATCATTCATGGTATTGAGACATTCAGATGCTAAAGGGAAATAAATGGAATACTGTGACACGTGTTTGTCATGATCATCGTGTTCATAAACACATTAACAAAATCACAGTCTTTGGCATTTTAATTTAGACACCCTTTGAAAGCTGTCTACATAACCATTAAAGGCTAGGTAAATTCTGAATGTGACTCTGAATGTGGGCAACAGGGATCAAAAACGTCTCTTGTCATTAGTCATTTCCTGTTCTCAGGCTAACGGAGCAGTAAGCCATAAAGGCCTAATGGACAATCCAACACAGGTCTTCTGGTGAATGCAATATGGTGACTGCAAAATGAGGACATACAGGAATCAGTGAGGGTCTGATAAAGCCCCATGGAAAACTGCTTTCCTGCTGTGACTGTGCTGTGTGTGACTTTTAATTTTCCTGTATGATTTCAGTAACTTGTGGTGCTGCTTTTCAGACATAACTTAATTATTCTGCTCAGTGCTGTAAAGCTCAAACCTAAGATGATATTTCACCCTTTCACTGCTTTCCTCCTACATCCTACAAACTAACCTTAGCCTGCTTGCTTCCTATTCCATATTGCTTTTGCCCTCATCCCCAAGCTACTTTTCTCACCACTGGACTACAGAATTTCATCTCCTACTTCATTCCCACAGTCTTATTAGTCTTTTGCTAAACTTGGCCTCCTTAGTTCTTGCTTATCTACCCCAACTACCGTTTATTTAGGTTTCTCTTGAGCATTTTGCATCAATCAAACCCTCATTTGTAGCACAATTCTTCACCTTCAATCCAAAGCCTATTGTGCTTCTACATGCAATGATGCCTACAAAGGCATGATGCCTACAAAGGCTCCTTTAACACACTAAATATACAAATCTCTCAGACCACTTTTGTATTAGTGGATTAAACAGGAACATTCCCAGATACCAGAATATGATAACTGACACTGTTAAACTGTTAGAATGCTGTCATGATTTTGACTGTGCCACCTAACAGTCTACCTAAAACCACGATTTGGTACACAAGGTTTGTCCTGGGAAAAAAGCCATCTTGTATTGGAAGACTGAATTTATACAGCCCACTCCATCTTGGTGGACCCCAATGTCAGGGAATGCTGCTGGGTATGTTTCACATACCAGAGTAAGTATAGCCATTATACTCTAGTAGTTTGTCAAAATGACTGTGAATACATGGGGTCAGATAATGTAACCTTAAATTTAACTGCAATATTAAATGAGACAACTGAATTAAATTCTTAAGAAGATCCTAAACTATTACGGATAGAAGAGCTCAAGTTACCTCTACTTGGTTTTTTGAACATCTCTAGAGGGAAATTCCCACTTTCTTTTT
>VZTU01016952.1:0-38286 GCA_013400835.1 Zapornia atra | reverse complement strand
CCCCCCCCAAAAAGGGGTAGAAAAGAAAAAAAAAGAATCAAAGTGGTAACTACAAAAAATAAGCATAAGTATCCCTCAGATTCTAAAGAACATTTTTGAGTATGCTTTATGTGCTCATAGCATTTAACAGGCCAGTTCCGAAGGAAGGTTAGTCTTACTTAATTCCCTCTTTAGCTGGCAGAGAGAGGTTTTTGAGGAGTAAGTGAAAAGACCCAAGTTCCAGCTTCTGCTCTGAATCAGACTCTCCAGACTTTGTACTCAATAAACATATATCATTTCCCAGATGAATCCTTTGACAAGGGCACATCATTCCCAGTATTAATTCTGCCACGACTGGCTTCTGTAATGGTTTCTTGAGATAAATAGAGGCTGAGGTGTAAACTCACAACTGTCTTTGTGGGAGTATGAGAGAAATTACCCAGCCTAACAAACTCATCCAGTTTTCAGCTATATTACCTTCTTTGGGCAAAAGCTCTTGCCGAATTCTGATTCAAAATATGGAGGAATTATTTTGTTCCTTATTGCCATTAAGGACTTCTTTTCTTCATCAAGTTCTTTCCTAAGTCAGTTTTAATGTTGATAAGGAAAAGAAAGAAAAACATTATAACTTGAGTTCACCCTGTTTTCCAGTATTCTGTTTAAAACATTGAGGAAAGGCAAGTGGCATTTCTTTTTTTTCCCCTGGTTAATCACATTAAGCAATATTCTTGTAATTGGGAGTTTTCTTAGCGATGAAGAACAGGCTGGCCTGGCATGTACAGACAGATATGGAGGACCTGATATATAGAGAGGCTAATGGAAATGCATATGCAGAGTGGGCTGGCTGCTACAAAGAGCTCCTTCTCAAAACATGCTCATTCTCTAAATCTTGTGGATCATGTCTGAGACTGTCAAAAGTGTCTTTCCAAACTTCCAACAATCATTTAAGTCTGAGAACTGGTACTTCAGATGCATTCCTAAAATTTATGACACATATAGAAATCTAATTTCCTTATTTTATCACATAAAATTTTGATGGCTCTGTGAATATACAAAAAACTGTTTAAACTTCTGAAGGTAAGATTCACTAAAGATCAGTTTTGCTTTCAGCTTGACTTAGTCCAGTTTGACACTACTATAATTTCACTGGCTTACAGGGTCTAGTATCACTTATGAAAATATTACTCTTAATCATATTGAGAGTTTTGATCCTGGTTTTACGGATGGACTTGCACATTTGGATGCTGGCTATTTGTGTATATATATAACGAGCGTGCACACAAACACACACACCCTCCAGTGTAAAATTCTATATTAAACTAGAGATCTGAAATTATAAATTTATCTCATGCAAGTCAGAAAGTAATTAGGCTGTAGTGTGGAAGAGAACTTAGTTTTCAATTGCTATTTAACATTTCACAAAAGTAAGAAAGAAAAAGCAAGTTATTGATCATAATATTAGTTTATCACCATTTCAAGTTATTTTGTTTAATCTAAGAAATAGTGAATGACCTAAATAGCTGTCAATATAATTATTTTAATTCCACTGTGAATGAATATATGTAACTGATAACTTTCTCCATGGTTATACATCAGGTTTTCTATTTCAACATAAATTAAATGTGTATTTTTAATTCTTTACATTTAAACAGTCATGTTTGGATTATACTGAGGAATTTGACATTTTATCAGATTCACAAAGCTCTTTTCTCTAGAACTGAAAATAATGTGCCAGGAAGGCAAGGAGGGGAAGTTGCTCTGTATGTAAGAGAGCAGCTGGAAAGCATGAACCTCTGCCTGGGGATGGGTGCTGAGCCCCCCAAGAACTTATAGGTTGGGATTAGTGGGCAGACCAGAAAAATTGATGACATTTTTGTGTGTGTCTGCTATAAACCAGCTGATCAGGAAGAAGAGGTTAGATGTGTCTTTCTTCAGGCTGGAAAACCCCTCATGTTCCCAATACCTGGTCCTCGTGGGACTCAAGCCACCCTGCCCACTGCTGGAAAGTAGCTCTGCAGAGAAGGACCTAGGAGTCCTAGTGGACATCAGATTTAACATGAACCAACAGTGCACCCTTGTGTCAAGGAAGACCAGCAGAATCCTGGGCTGCATAAGGAGGAATGTTGTCCGCATGTACAAGGTGGCAGGGAGGTGAACCTTCCCCTCTGCTCAGTACTAGTGAAGCCACATGTGGAGTAGTGTTTGGTTCTGGGTTCTCTGATACATTGAAATACACAGACTTAAAGCAGAGAGTTCAGAGAAGGGACACAAAGATGATTAAGGGTTTGGAGAATCTTACATGTGAGCAGAGGCTAAGAGAGCTGGGACTGTTTTGCCTTGAGAAGCTTCAAAGTACCACCATGTTGTAGACATGGGTCTGGGGTTCTATTTGAAAAATCAGCTGGGATTTGTGGAATACCCGAATCTTAACCTAAAGCATCAACATTTGAAAATACTTATATAAATTATACTCCACACTGGTGGAAATACAATTTCAGAAATCTGTTCAGAAAACAGAACATAGAACTTCTGACTTCAGCCTTATTTTGAATAGCAGGAGGTTAACAGTAACACCTTTTGGAAGAAAAAATAAAATTGAGACACAGTTAAACTACTCAGCATTTCTGTTGCAGAAAATATACCATTATTTTCTAGCAAACTACTGCACCATTACCCACGTCCTGTTGAAATCAGAAATAGTCTTCCCAAAAGCAGGCTTAAGTTGGCTCATAAAATAAGTTTCCATGCTACTAATACCTATGTTGTTCTTGTCTGCTCTGCCATCTGGACACTGCTGTTAGTCCTTCTGGGCTGAATGACCAGGAAAAAAAAAAAAAGAATAAAATGAGAAAACTAGCATAATTTTCTGTAAGCACAACATTATTTACAAGATAACCATGGAAATATGTATGTATGTAGATATATATATACACACACTTTTTTATGACAGTATGTTAACATCTCAGGTAACTCCTGAACCTACACAGTTTGCACAAATTGTTCACTCATATCTGCATTTTTATTTCATTATTTGAAGAAACTTCTAACAAATTTTAAAGTATCTTTGAGATAAGGAGAGGTATAGAGGGACAAAATGACCACAGGAAAAGCTAGTAAAACATGATATATGTATCTAGAGATCTAGGTCCCAGTCCATAATGACAGTCAGTAAAGTATATTGTCTTGCCTGTGTATTTGGTTCTACTCTTTCTGTTATTTACAATTGCATCAGATCTCCCTGGTTTGTCCTACCTGAACCTCTGCTGTTGGTCCTCTCTTTGGGTAGTGACTGCCTTCTCTGTGTGACTCTGGCGATGAGAAGCCATTGCCTGTTCATACAGCTCAGTTATGTGAGCTGTAAGGTCAAGAGTATTATTGAATGTGCATGTTCTGTTAAGCACTAAATGTAATGAACAACAAAGAATGATATATTTTTAATGCATTTTTCTGTCACTTCATGAAAATCTAGATTCTTTATTAGTGTGAGGGAAGAGAGAACTTAATTCCAAAATTAAGTTAAGACCATTAACACATAGGAAATTAATTCAATTCAAGGTGGAAAGATCCAGAAGCAGATAAAGCTTACACCCCTACGCCGTATTTCCCAAAATGTCTTTATGTGTTTTCAAGATACAAATCAAATACCTATGAATAGTGAAAGCTGATGATATTCAGCTAATTTCTGACTGGGGAACAACATTTCATGTCTGTATCTCCAGCTGAAGAAAATAATGTGGGCTTTCAGGGACCTTTATTACTTTCAGCTTATTTAGTTAGTACTCAATTGGCTATGAAGGAGCCCTAATAATTCTCACAGAAGAAACTATTAGTTCCATGTGCATAATGGAGAAAAGCCAGTCTTTCCGTATTGAAGATTGTGACCAGATTTGAGGCTTTACTAAAGACTTTCACTGTCCTCTGACATCTTCTATAAAATGTGTTACTTACTTCATGCCTCACATCTAAATGGTGACTCCAAAGAAATTTCCTTGGTTGAAAAGAAATTTCTGTGGTAAAGCTTCAGAGATCTGAGTATTTGAGAAATATGATCCTATTTGATTATCACATCTCTTAGTGTTTCAGGAATTCCATAATTGCAAACTTCAAACCTAGGGTGGTTTGTTGGGGTTTTTTTTGTCAGCATTTTCACCATAAATATACTTTTTTCCCACTTTTTCTATTTTTGTTTCTCTTAAACAGCTTCTCATTCACACTGTCTTATTAATAATGGTATCCTACAAGTACACCTTCATTTTAAATACATGTGCAAGCATTTGTTGCAGCAGTTTCAATTTTAATTTCATTTCTTTAAAAGCAGAAATAGACTGACAATGTAGGAAGGACATTGAAAACATTAATAAATATTAATAAGTACCTTATGAAAACTTTAACAGAAATTCACAAGGGAAAACTAACACACTGTTCCATCTTTTCCCTCAGGCAGGGTTGATGTAACCAAAACACATGACCATTTGAGATCAAGATCAGATTTGTAGAATGTAATAAACAACTAGGGTTTAGCCAGTTCCTTTGAAAACTTGTCTGAAATGTTGATACTTGTCTTAAACTGAGTGGTGTCATAGTTCTTATTCTTGAAAAAAATCTGTATGTGTAGAAATGTGGATCAACATGACAAATGCACATGCCTAAACACAGGAGGTGATTTTTAGAGATACTTAATCATTGATGCTAACAAGTTCTAATTATTTGTGAAAATCATACTCAGAATAGAAGAGACAAAAGAGGTGAATTCACCTTTACGTTTGTTCCTTTAAAAATAATACTACTTTATAACTTACTATGGTATCTTACAAATTTAAAAGATAGCTATTCAATTTTTGTTACCTCTAGCACTGAGATCTTCAGATGACTTCTCCCAGTTAGGGAAGGACTGCAAAGATGATTGGAAAACTGTGATCATGTGAGAAACAGACTTAACAACAGCATCATGCTCAAAGGACCTCTATGCTAAACAAGTGTTATCTTGTTACCTCAAAATGCACTTAAGAATGGAGGCATTTCAGTGTCACATGAGCTGGTGAAAAAGGGAATGAAGTATGCTTTCCCTGTTCTAAACAGGTATTTGTTTCCTTCTTGATGACCCACTTCACAGATGACTTTGTGTTTTATGAGACTGCTGTTTATTAAATCAACTAAGCCAGTTCATATTCGAATCCAAATCCTTCTGCAAAGGATTTGAACTTCATGGTCTCAAGAAGTAGTCAAACAGAATGTGTTCAGGAATGTGCAAGCTTTGTTACTGAGGAGCTTACATGAAAGTGTTTGAGGGATAAGAGATTCAAAACTAAGCTGTTTCCTTCATTTTTATGCTATCCTTGAGGCAGTTAACTGGAAACCAGAGTTCCTGTGACCAGGCAGTCCAAGTTGTAATACAGCTGGGGAACAGTGGAGACATTGATTCCTGTGTCACAGCAGGTCTACAATGAGACTGTACTACTTAGAAAATATCAGTCCCATGTGAAAGCTGTACCTGGAAAGGTACTCATGGTAGCTGAGACAACCAGTAATAGTCACCAGGACAGTCCATTGGAACTGAGCAGCATTTGAGATTCAGCATGAATCATAGAATCACAGAACATGTCTGCCTAGAGGATACAGGCAGATGGAGTTACTATTAGAACACTTTTCTACATTCATCTTTCCAGAAAATTTGTGAACCCCTTCCTGGTTTTTTTTGCTTGATACTTCTTTTCTCTACTCTCTCTTTATTACGTGTTGGTCTCTTGAAAGTACAAGGCAACAAATATCTATGAAAGCTTGTAATATCAAAAAATAGGCTTTTGTTTCAGCAAACAGAAATGCTAACTTGACTAAAACGTTCAGAGACAGAGTCTAGAATTACTTTTTTTTTTTAAGCTTGTATGGAAAAAAGTTATAGATCTATCTAGAAAGCTAGGAAAAGAAAATTAACAGCATTTAAATCTGGAAAGATCTCATTCCTAATGCTTTTGTGTGTTGAGACAAGATGTAAAAGATAGACTTAACAGCCATGATGTTAGTTTGCTATAATACGCTCACTTTTAAAAGGCTGATAGATCATTTGGAAGTGAATATGTAAACTAACACAGCTACCTAGCTCTTATTTTTCAGATGCCAGATTTTTTACTTCAGTACATTTGAATTCACTATATGCATGAAATTTGATTAAATGGAAATAAAAGTATTTCCTAAATGAGACTAAAAGAGAAAACAGTTTTTTATCTTAAGCTACTAAAATTCTAGTGTGGGAATTCACACCATATGCAAGGTACCAAATTTAAAGGAAGCTGTAGGAAACAAATTATTTAAAGAACTGAAATAGAGTGAACTGATCACTCTTCACATGCAGTTTCTATCATTCATCCTAGTCCATTACACCCACTTCTGCTACCTCAACTTTTCTCATTTTCTTTTTACCACTTGTCTCCCACCAACGTCACCGTTTCCTGACTGCTACCCCAAGTCCCTCTTCCTCTATTTATTCTCCTTTCCCATTACCTATTCCTCTCCCTTTTCTTTTCATGGTCTAATTAGCTGAGCACATTTTCCAAACATCTAAATGTAGATCAGCAGTAATAACAATATTCCTCCAGACTGCTTTTGGGTTATCCCAAAGGCAGAGTTTAAATTCTCAGTATGCAGGTGGCTGTGGTTGAAACAGAAGTCTCCCAGCTGCAATGACAACAGACTGGAAACATTCTCATCCCAGTGCTGGGGGATATACACAGCTCAGTATTTCTTGCCTGTGTGTTTGGTAATCTATCAAGCCAAAGAGGCAAACTCTTAAAATGTTTTCAGCATTTCTTTCCCACAATGGCAGCAGTGCCATTCAGTATACAGCTGGATGCCGAACGTGGCTCTGCTTTACCATTAGATTCAGCAGAGTTGGCATTTTCTGCTTTATTAGAGGACAATGATGCATTTTAAAGCTGACACTTCCAATGAAACACAAGGGTTTTGTTGAGATAAGCAGTTAAAAATGGTATTTTTCTTACTGTAACCAGTTTAAGGAGACTTGCAGCATTTTCCTTCTCCTCTTCTGTTCTTGGTTCTTTTACATTCATCTCTTCCAGCTCATTTTCCTGCTTTAAAATGTCATCCAGATATTCCTGGTGGAACAATGGAAGAGAATAAAAAATATGCATACGTTTCCTTTGCAGAGGTAGTCTTAAGGGGCACATATATAGAGAAAAGAGTTTGTAGAAGTAATGGACATATATGCTTCTTCTCAGTGTCATAAAGGGTCCTTCCATGAATTTATGTGGGTGGGTTACGTAGATATCCAAAGGTTTGCATAGAGAAATAGTTTTTTTTTAAAAAACCCAACAGGTCAAAGAGAGGAGTACATGCTGAGAAGGTAGCAGGCAAAAGCTTACCAAGGGTTAAGCAACTCTGAAGACTAGTCAAGTCCACTGAAAGAACTCATGTACTAAGGACACCAAGAATCTACTCAATCTCTACCAAGCCACTTGGACGCATGGGCATCCGGACTGAACTGTGTGACTCAGATGAAATCCAACAGCCATCCAGACACACCCCGTGTGATACTGTGACTACCTGCTTCTGAGTAGACAGGTCAGTTTGGCCTCTTCACTGTTGCACCAGCCAGGCAAGGACGAGTGAGCATTCAAGTGTTTGAGTAAACTATTTGAGTGAATGATGGGATGTACTGAGTAAATAGCTGTTATTAATAATAATCAATTATATTATTAATATAAGCTTAATGAATAAAAGGTGTTCTAACAAGCACTGTGATGTGTATCTCCCTCCTGTTTGATATCCTACCAGAGAAAAGGAAATCTATAACATCATAATTGAAAAATTGGGGTCAGAAAAAGATCTGAAGCTCTGTTTTCAGACAGAAAGTTTACTTTGCCAGAATCACACCAAGTGCTGCAGAAAAGAACACTTTTCCCACAGTTCTTTATGCTTTAGAAGATCAATAGGATGGAAAAAAATGGTCCTTACAGATGGTTATCCAAACACACCACTCTGCTAGGAAGCTATATGCAATACCGAGCTTTATGAATAGATAAAGTTTGCAGAAGCAATCTGTTTCCAGTTCAAATTCTTTTTCATTCCTTCACACTTCTTAAATCTTAAAAGAAGATGGAGAAAGGAAGAATACCTTTTTCTTTAGATCTTGATCTAGTTCTGAAAAAGTGAGTATTTGACTAAAGGTTTAAGAGACCTCTTTCTTGATATATAAGCAATGGGGATATTTCCATTGCAGATTAATGCAATTACTATGAATACCTTCTCAGTGCCAATAACTGCAGTTCTTCCTTCCTAATGTAACAAACAGTCTTCTTGCACTAAAAGCCAACTGATCCAGTTAATGTAGAGACCTACTTTGGGATTTTTGTGTGGAACCTTTTAAAAAAGCATTGCCTTTGAAAGATAAATATGCAAATTAAAGAAATGTTTTTTATATTTATAGCCTGTAAAAGGGTAAAATTTAATTCTGGTAGACTGGCATTTCCCAAACATGTCAGGGCTGAACAGCTGTCAATGCTTTTCTGTTGCAAGCATATCTTCTTTGTAATGTAATGTGAAAAAAAATCTAACTGGCTACAAGAAGCTGCTGGTTCACAAATTTCATATGCTGTTCACTTTCAAATTCAGTCTGCAATGCCATCATCAGAATATGTTAAATGAATAAATTATAAAACACATATATTTTTGTTATTCTCAAATTGGTAAGTAATAACAAGTTTTTAACTCTAAAATCTCCTTTTAAGAGTATCTTCACAATGTGAATTAAATGAATCAATGTTTTATACCAAAACTGTGAAGCTGCTGGCAAGGATCAACTGCAGAACTTTCAAATTCCATCTCAGAACACTTGCACGTGAAATACAGCTTGCACCTTGTTATGAACCAGTCACTGATGAGGGTATGTACTTTGTCAAAAGGCTACACAGCTATTTGCTAGACATGGACAAAGTGACAGAACTCAGACTTGGGCCTGGAAATGTTCTGTACTATTTTATGAAAACAATACATAACCAAGACTACAGTGTGTCTCAGTGACCTGGTCACCAAGTAGAATTACAGTGGGTTATAAATTCTTGTACAACTTTATAGATGTAAGCTTTTTAAGGCTTTGTGAAGCAAAACAAACCCTAAGTGAAGTAAAAGGAAAGTAATAGATACCAATACTGTCAGAAAGGAAACAACTTGAGTCTAGTTGGAAGTCTGTAGCTAGTGGTGTGCCCCAAGGGTTGGTACTGGGTTGAGTCTTAAATTTAACACATTCACCAATGACCTTGATGAGGGGACAGAGTGTAACCTCAGCAAGTTTGCTGATGATACAAAACTGAGAGGAGTGGTCAACACACCAGAAGGCTGTGCTGCCAAGATTTGGACAGGCTGGAGAGTTGGGCAGAGAAGAACCAAATTAAATTAAACACAGGCAAGTGTAGGGCCTGCACCTAGGGAGGAATAATCCCAGGCACCAGTGCAAGTTAGGGGTTGGCCTGCTTGGAAGCATCTCTGCAGAGAAAGACATAGGCGTCCTAGTGGACAGAAGCTCTCCATGAGCCAGCAGCGCACCCTCATGGCTAAGAAGGAAAATGGTATTCTGGGGTGCAGTAAGAAGAGCATGGCCAGCAGATTAAGAGGTTAGCCTCCCCCTCTACTATGTCTTGGTGAGGCCACATCTGGAGTGCTGTGTCCAGTTTTGGGCTCCCCAGTTCAAGAAAAACTGGAAACTACTGAAATGCTGTGTACAGGGGAGGGCTAGGAGCATGATGAGGGGACTGGAGCATCTCTCCTGTGTGGAAAGACTGAGAGAGGTGGGGCTGGTTAGTCTGGGGAAGAGAAGACTGAGAAGGGATCTTATCAGTATCTAAATATGTAAAGAGCAGATGTCAAGAGGATGGGGCCAGACTCTTTTCAGTGGTCCCCAGAGACAGGACAAGGGGCACAAGTTGGAACACAGGAAGTTCCATCTGAACATAAGGAAAAACTTACTCACTTTGTGGGTGTTACAGCACTGTCACAGGCTGCCCAGAGAGGCTGTGGAATATCTTTCACTGGAGATATTCAAAACCTGTCTGGACACAATCCTGTGCAACCTGCTTTAGGTAATTCTGCTTTAGTAGGGCATTTGGACTAGGTGATCTCCAGAGGTCCCTTCCAACCCCTACCATTCCGTGATTCTGTGATTATTTAGTGGACTGTGAAGTGTACTGGACTGGATTCCACATATTTGCACATAAAAGTAGATTCCACAAGAGACAAGTGAAAAAAGTTGCCTCTTTTTTTTTTCTTTTTTTTTTTCTCAGGTATATACTCCAAATTTGTGCCATGCAATTTGTGTGCTTTCTATTGCCTACTGGAAGAATGAATAAATATGATGGTATTACCTGGAGGGAAAGCTGCAGCTTTTCTCTTAGTTTGTCACTGAGTGGCTCATACTGGAATAGCTGACGGATCTGCAGTTTATTCGGACACTTTCGCGCAGGTAATGGCACGTGCAGCTGCTCTTTGGATCCAATGCAGAGACCCCTCCAAGTATGTGTTCTGACTGAGGAACCTGTGATCTTCCTCTGAACACAGAAAATAACAAGCAAAAGGAGCAAGAAGCTAGTTACATTACTGACTAAATGTAGATATTGGCAATGTGTGTCTCAGCTGAGAAGCACATGCTTTCCTGATAGCATCATAGATCTAGACAATAAAGTCAGTAGATTCTTGGGCACAATTTACCTATTCTGAAGCCTCTCCCCTTAAAACTGCTGTATGACTTTCCTGAAAGTAAATGAAACCCAAAGTGACCATGTTTTCTGCGACCCAGCCTACCCCTTGCTTTGCCAGCTTAATAAACTGAACTTAACAATGTCAGTGTTTAAAGCTCCCTTTCCCCACTGTGACAAACACCTATTGCTTAAGCAGGAAGAAACAATTTTGAAAAAATTATACCTCAAAAGGAGAAAATGTGTCCTGGGTCCTTGACTGAAGATTTGGAGGAACAATACTATCTGGTTCTTTCTTCATTACCCAGGGGGAGGCTTCAGCCAAAGGGCGGAGGATAGTAATACTTAAAACACCTGGTTCAAAGACACATTTTGCTAATAAACAGCTCAAATATATATTAAAAAAAAGAAATAAGAAAATATGTAGAGGTGTCACAGACCTCCAGAAAAACACACCTACCTAAGTATAAAAAACCTTATTATCAAGTGGTAAAACTCCATGTGAAAATGTAGTACTCATGGCTAGAGATAGTATCAGATCACTAAGGTAATTAGAGAACAGTTGGACAATTTTGGATTAATCAAACCATGTTTAACCAGAGAGTTTCTATGCTACTTCTTTTGACTCTTGGGTGACAGCTCAGTTGTACTGCATGTGGAGTATCCAAAACAAGGAAGAAGAAACAACTGGCCCAAGTTTATTGCATATTAATCTCAGTAGTACAACATCATATTCAGAACATGCATAATTCTTCACTGTATTTTATACTTCACAATCTGTTCACTGGATGAATTTCATTAGAGGTGATTTACTATCTCTTTTTATCGTTCTGATTAATTTTAATATTCTTAAAATATCTTTTCCAACCCAATCCAAAAATCTACTTAATTTATTATTTTCTGCCCCATAGATGGCCTTAAAAATTGATATTGCCACTGAGGTACTTTGTCAAAATGATATAAAATAGTAAAGCCTTTTTGTCAAGGCAAATAGAGCCAGTATTGACTGGTAGAGTATAAAGTATGGAAAAGCAGATGTGCTACTATTACAAATTATTGCTGGCCTTGAGCAAGTTTTCTTGATTAGGATTTTCAATGTGTATTTATCTTTTCCATCTCCCTGATCTTTCCACCTTCCCAATCCTTCTGACTCTCTCTGTACCCTACCTTTTCCTCTTCCTATGGCAAAATAATTCTATTCACTTTATACAATGGGGAACGAATTATTACGGTGAATAGAAGCAACATTTAAAAATGTGAAAAAACTGCTAACATTAGTAGGTGGGAAAGCTGTTCCCCACAGTTATGATAACACTCTTTGAGAAGAATATCTTAGTACTTCATGGCTTGAAGCAAGCTGCCCTTATCATTCTCCCATACCCAGGGGAACCATATGTTCTGGTCTTTTTAAGGATATGTTCATTTTTGCACGATACGCCACAGTGTATTTTACAGAAATACAGTATCTCCAACTAACTTCACACTGATAGTCCACTATTACAGGATGTAACTTCTTGCATTGCTACTACAAGGTGGTCAGTGCCACATACTATTGGCATCTCCTATTTCAGTCATATTTTTCCAGCTTCTTAATAACAAGGAGGCTAAGGGTCAACATCAGAGTACCATTGTCTTCATTGATAGAGATGTATCATTAATGAGGACTGCGATATATTCAATGTTTTTTCATAGTAAATACACAATCTATGCATTTGGTAATGACTTTTCTTTGAGTGTCTATGAGTGGATAAAGATAATGCCAATTGTTTGTATCCCTTCACAGTGTCATTCAGTTAATCCTCCACTTCCCAGGGTTTTCTCACAAGCTCCTTCTCCATGCTTCACTGCTAGAAGTGTGTGTGCCTGTCTACATGGAGAAAAACATTTTCAAATTTCCTGTCCAAATAAGAGTTTTGAAACTCCTGACTTCACCTTTGCAATTATTTCTGTTAATTTGTCAGAAACAAGAAGTTTCCTACCTGGACATTCTTGTAGTGGATCCTGCAAGACGACAACATTAGGATCACTACAGGTCTCAGCAAGATACTCATGTACATCCCTGCTCCGCAGGAGCTCAGTTCCAGAACCATCCGCGTAGATGGTGAAGAACCTACACAGACAGCCACACACAACAGACTGTATCAAAAACAACATCAAATGTGCAAATACAAAGTACCAAACAAAGGAAGCGCAGACCTACAGACCCTGTACAGATACAGTGTAGTGAAGAAAGAAAGTCTAAGCCTTGAATCCAATTAAATTTACCTGGGGACATGCTCATCATAAGTGATAGGCTTGTTAACTTCTTGGAGTACTTCTGCTGAACTTCTGTCTGCATCATCAGAGCCAGTGCTAGTAGCGCACACACATGTGCTGCCATCAGCCATGACCTGTAATAAAAATTATACAAAATTATTCGAGTTACATGATATTTTAAAACACTAACATGCTGCTGAAGTTTAATATGACTTAGCCCAGTGAAAGAGACAGAAAAACTGTATTTCACGTTGAGCAACCTGAAATTCTCAGGAAAAAGAAATTAAAAAGAAAGCTGAAAAGACAGTGAAAAAAACTGAACTAAACATTCCTAGAAAGACATGCCATATCATAAATACCAGTATCACACACTGGTATTTAACAAATGCTTAAGGACTGTTGGTTGTCAAACAGGGCCACCCATGCTTAAATTTAATATTTAACATATATAGCTACTGGCTTCAATAGGCAGCTTCACACAAAAATACTCACTTGCTGGTCAAGTGAGGTAAATGAATACTCAGACAGGTACCGATGCACCTCTGTGAGGTATAAATGTATTTGTGTATATACACCTACACATATCCAGATACAAACAAAAACATGCATACTTATATATATGTTTATATGCTAACATTGTAGTTAATAATCACCAAGTACATACAAAATACTTCTATATAGGTTTATATATAAATATACAACAAGAGCAAGTGTAGAGTCTTGCATCTGCGGAAGAACAACCCCAGGTACCAGTATAGGTCAGGGACTGGGAGTATAGGTCAGGGACTGGAGAGAGACCTGGGGGTGGACAGCCAGCAATGTGCCCTCATGGCTACGAAGGCCAATGGCATCCTGGGGTGTATTAGAAGGGGTGTGGTTAGTAGGTGGAGAGAGGTTCTCCTCCTCCTCTACTCTGCCCTGGTGAGACAGCATCTGGAATATTGTGTCCAGTTCTGGGCCCCTCAGTTCAGGAAGGACATAGAACTACTTGAAAGAGTCTAGCACAGGGCCGCAAAGATGATTAAGGATCACCTTCCTTATGAGGAAAATCTGAGGGAGATGGGTTTCTTTAGCCTGGAAAAGAAGAGACTGAGGGGTGTCCACATTAATGTCTATAAATATGTAAACGGTGAGTGTCAGGAGGACAGAGCTGGGCTCTTCTCAGTGATGTCCAATGACAGGACAAGGGGCAACGGGTGCAAGCTGGAGCATAGGAGGTTCCATGTGAACGTAAGAAAAAACCTTTTCACTGTGAGGGTGACAGAGCACTAGCACAGGCTGCCCAGAGAGGTTGTGGAGTCTCCATCTCTGGAGACATTCAAAACCTGCCTGGATGTGTTCCTGTGTAATTTCATCTAGCTGATCCTGCTCTGGCAGGGGCATTGGACTAAATGACCTTTTGAGGTCACTTCTAACCTCTAACGTTCTGTGATTCAGTGATTGTGTGATTCTGTGAAATACAAATACATATATACATAGAACTTACAGTTGTGTGTATAGACATAGAGGTAAATGTGAATAAAGATATACTTATATATATACACACACTACATACATGTTGGTATATGAAGAGATAGAGATGATGCATATATATATAAAAATTTATATCTATCTACTTATATATATACATAAGGATTATTAATAGAAGGGGCCTTTTTCAAGCATTCATTCAATTTAAAAATAGGGTCTTTGATAACCTTTGATAATACCAAATTAATTTCTACAGTACTTTCCTTCTTGAAAATACCATGCAATTGTTACCTAACGTGCCATTGACAAATACACACCTATGGATAATCATTTAACAAAGAATAACAATGCCTCCAATAGTCAGTTGCCTTTGGAAGATACGGTTTAAACCAGAGTGAGTGAATTCGGAACTAAATCTGACACAACCAGTCCATGCCCTTTTTGCTGTAGTCTCAGGTGTGACTAGGAGAGAGGAAGAACCAATCCTATCACCAGTCCTGCACCTCATTGCCATCCCTACCAACCAGGTGCAAACGGGACTGGAGGAACTGGGTAATAGCTGATTGTAACAGTGGGCAGGACCCAAAAGCTGGATGCCTCCTGTTGTGTCTGTACATGATAAGAACCTTAGATCCATGAGCTGCTAACTGGTACTGTACCCTTATGGTCACCTGCTCCATCACATATGCACATATTCAATGAAAATGAGGTCTTGAGCATAAAGTAGTGTGGGGTGATGTAAATAAAAGATACTCCATTAATGGCAAAACCAATGAAACCTATTTTCCCTAGTATATTCTTCATGTCTGCATCCTCACATACTGCATTAACATCGTATTTCTTACTTCAACACTTATCTCCACCCTCATGGTAAAGAATTTCTTCCTAAAGTCTAACCTCAACCTACCCTCTTTCAGCTTAAAGCCATTGCCCCTTGTCCTATCACTACAGTCCCTGATTAAAGTACCTCTCCCACCTCTCTTCCTGTATTTCACCCTCTAAGTACTGGTAGGCTGCAATTAGGTCTCATAACACATATGTCCTGGGGAATCTCAGTGCTGTTTCACAGAAATCTGGGAAAATGGTAATGATTACAATTGCAACAATAGAAAGGATACCCTAAGGATGTCACATTTAGAATCTTTAATTAGCCTCTTGATTAGGAAACAGCATGCAGGTCACAGACACCTAGGTGATGCTTCTGGAACTCAAAACTAAGTACTAACCTATCTCAAGAGTATCTTTTCAGCGTGGAAGGACCTCAGCACAAACAGTATGAATTTAAAGACCAAATATTTTTAGAGCAATATTTGCCTTACCAGGCAGATTACAGTGTTTCTGTGATCCATCTGAGAAGCCACTAACCTCTTTCTTTTATAATCCTCATCTGTAGACCTGATTTTTTGTTATAAACAAATTTTTTTTTTTGCTAATTAAAGTTAAGTTACAGGTGAGATAAACTGTAGATTTTATTTCAGTCTCTAAAAAAAGGAGAAATAAAAAAAGAAGGAAATCCATCATAGCTAGCTAGGCTATTTTAAGAGTATTAAAAGGCGACAAGCTGCCTTTGAGAGATACTTATAAAATAAAATATATACTTATAAGATAAAAATTCTTAAAATGCAGAAACTGGTTCCTCATATTTTACCTTGAAAAGATTTCCTTCAGTATCCATCATCTCACAAATAGTACTGGAATTATGTTTCATTATGTATCTCCCTGCCTGTTTCTCTTCTTTCTTGCTGATGAAATTGTAAATTTCATGGGTATAAACTGCTGAGCAATCTTCATCAATGAAAAGAGAGCCTGTCTTGATGGGTAAAACCTATGGCAATAAAAATGGAAGAGGTTCAGTCCTGAAAGGCGAAATCATCAGATTAGAGGTTCTGTGAAAATGAAGAACAGATGCAAGTCATAGAATCACAGAATGGTTTCGGTTGGAAAAGACCTTCAAGATCATTAAGTCCAACCATTTATCCAGCCCTACTAGATCCAACACTAGACCATGTCACCAACGAGGACAGCTTTCAGATCCAGTTTTGAGGGACTGATGGGAGACAAAGAAGGAAGATGAGATCCAGGAGGTAGGTTGATGTTAGTCTCTATATCTTCTTTAACCTCAGGAAATTTAAGATTGTAATTTAAATATATCATATAGTTGTGAGTAAGTATTTAAATACTGGCAGAGTATAAGAGAGATGGAATCCCAGGATTTGTGAAGGCTCTAGAGAAGGGAGTTAAAATAGTCGAGATCAGAGATGCTGATGGCAGGAAACTTGAAACACAAAGACAAATTTCACTGTCATGAACTAAAAGTAATTCCCACCTGATATGTTCCTGGTGGCTTTGCTATAATAGATGTTCCATCTCCAAAGGTGGTACAACAGGTACCATCTTCACAGTTTGTTATAACAGTAGCAAACTCAGGATTCTCTACTTGCATACATTTCACCTTCCTAGCAGTGGCTTCTGAGGGTTCATCTAAGAATCATTACAAAACAAGAAGACAGGAGCACATGAACCATGGAAAGGTCTTTTGCTTTTTCTCTCATAGAGCTAGATCTTCATCTCCTGGGTTAGGGAGCCTCATAAACTTCACAGCATCCTTTACCATGCAGTTTTATGTTACGTAAACAAAATGTAACCCTTGAATTTATGGACCACACACTCAATATAGGGAAATCCAACAGCAAAAAATGTCTGTAACAATCTGTGGCTGGCCTGCAGAGTAGACTCTAATTTATCATATTCAGTACTAACCATAATGATTTGGATATTTGCAACATACAATTTGTAGCACTGAAATTACTTATGTATGTAATAAAAGCTCCAGGGTGCAAATAAACATAGATCTTGGAAAAAATCTCAAGCTGGTATATTAATGTAGCCATTGCCTTCCCATTGAATAGACAGTTCAGATCAAGGTGACTCTTTTGATTTTTAAAATCCCACAGATGTTCCTGAATATTTCTTGTGAATAACAGCCTTTTCCTACAAAACCAGAACCAGTCCAGACAACCACACAGTAAACATTCACTTCATGTTAATTACAGAAGACAGGACTTGTCCAGCAACTGAACCAAGCATACAGAATACACTGCCAGGCAGAAGAAACACAGATGACCATTAGCCCTCACTCATTTCATGCAAGTATGTTTCATTTCTTTAGGTGTGGAATTTTCCATAGCTATATTTAATCAAATTTTCAATACCCCCATGGCTTCTCTGGGGAATATGAGGATGCTCTGGTCCTTATATGCCTTTTCAGTTAAGACTTAAAATATTTTGCTTCCTAGTATTAGGGTAGGTGACGAAAGGGCAATGAACAATCTGTGTATGTGGAAAGAGGAACACTGCTTGTTTGCTAGAACGTAGCAAGCAAATTTTAGCACCGAATCCTGAAGAGAAAAAGGCCAAGCAGACAAACTAGCACTAATGGATTTGTTATATAGACTACTGGTGTGAACATTCTTTAATATATATCTTGACACTCATCTGCTTCACAAGGTATAGCAGAGATAAGTGCTTCCCTTTTGATGTTACCTGTTTCCTTGCTACGTTCAGGTACAAAAAGTTCTTCACAGTTTTGATAAAAAGTTGTGATCCTAGTACCATCAGCATGATCTACTACTCTGCTACCATCCAGCTTCTCAACAATTATCACTTTATCATCTCGTACAGTCATAACCTGAAAGAATGAAGGAAAACTCACTTATATTAGCACTGTGATACTTGTAATGGCAACAAGAGTAATAGAATCATATAATTGTTTTGGTTGGAAAAGATCTTTAAGATCATTAAGTCCAACCCCTAACCTAATACTTCCAGGCCCACCACTAAACCCTGTCCCTAAGCACCATGGCTACGTGTCTTTTACATACCTACAGGGATGGTGACTCAATCACTCCTCTGGGCAGCCTGTTCCAATGCTTGGTAAACCTTTTTGTGAAGAAATTTTTTCTAATATCCAATCTAAACCTCCCCTGATGCCACTTGACTCCATTTCCTCTTGTCCTATCACTTGTTACTTGGGAGAAGAGACCAACACTCACCTGACTACAACCTCCTTTTAGGGAACTGTAGAGAGTGACATAGAGGCCATTATGTACTGAAGCTCTGACAAAGCAAGTCTACTGAAGCTTCATACACTTCAGAGAAGAAGGAATCACATTTTATTCAGAATCTAAAGCTTTTGTGTTAGTAACAGTGTAATAACCTGTAGGATGTGTTGAAAGAACAAATCCAACTTACATGATGACAGTCTTGTCTCTTAGCTTAGTAGACAGTGTTATAATAACATAAAAATAGTAATACCGTTCCATCAGCTGGGTCAGTTGCCTGAAAGAGTAAGATTGGCTTCAGATCCATTCTCTTTGCTCCCTCAGTGCCCACTTGAATCCCTGATGGAGTTGTTGTTATCCAGGTTCCTGCTTGGGTCTCCTTAGTTTGCTCAGAACTAACTAGATCTTGCACAGTATTTTCAAACAACACATCCTTGCTTGGGTGTGATATACTGTTTCTGTTACTGTCTTTTCCCGCAGAAACAAATAATTCTGTGTGGGACCTCGTATTCTCTAAGATAAAAGACAAAAATCAACGAAGTGCTGAGTTTCTGTGAATATTGGGTTTGACAGAATTGAAAGAACTATTTATCAGGCTGGGAGGAAATTACAAGTGCTGCTACTCAAAGCTGTGCCCTTGAACTAATTTTATTTAATATATTCATTAATGACAAAGTAAAAGTAAACAGCATGCTAATGACATCTGATTATGACATGACTTTGTGGGGACTATCAATGCAGAAAAAAAAAGCATCCAAAACGGTCCCATGAGCCTGAAGATTAAAGTAATAGGAAATTGATACAGTCCATTAAAATGAAATTTAATGCAAAGAGGAATAAAACCAATTTCTGCTTCAGACAAGTTTGCAACAGTAGCATAAAAGAAAGACCTGGAGTTATTATCTGTACAGAATGACTACAAGTTATCAGTGTAAAAATAGAGTGACAAAAAGGGCAAACACAATCCCATGGTGCATCAGAAGAAAAGGGATGGAGATTCAATTATGAAAGGTAATAGATCTTGTGGAGAGTGTGATAGAGAACTCTGGTCTCCCATATTCAAGAAAAGGAACTTAGACTAAGTGTATGCAAACGGCAACTGCATGGTCCAGAGAGGAGTCTGAAAGGCTTACAGTCTATGGAATAAGAAAAAAAGTGTCCAAAAGAGAGGAAACTGCTCACTGTAAATTTGTCAAGACTATGCAGTGGAGAGAAAAGGTGGACAGAAAAGATATAGTAAATAAAGGATAAGGAATAAAGGATGAACACTGGCCACAGATAGAGACTGAAAATTTGAAGGAATATCCTCAGAATAAGGACTAGACTTGAATTGAAAGGCTGTTTTTGAGAGACTCTTCTCTTTGGCAGCAATTTTTATTCACATACTTCTAATAATTTATAAGTTAATATGACAAGTGATAATTATTCTTTGCACTAAGCAGCACTAACAATGATGTTGGACTACACTCTGAAGTATGAAGTAAACTTCTATTTGTTTGGGGGTTTTTTCTCAGTCAATAAAATAATGTAGGAATGGTTATACTGGGACAGACCACAAGTCCATACAACCAATTGATAACCACCCATCGTAGTTGCCTTGGAATACATATAATGAGAAATAAAACCACACTAAGTTCTCTGCAAGATAAGCATTTCTCAATAGAATGAAAACCTTAACACATAAAAAAGGATCTGACACTACTGTAGTTACAAGGATTTCTTTTAAAGACTTTGTATTGAATAACTATTATCAACGTAGTTCATACATACCCTTTTACCTGCTAGAGGAAAAAGAAATCTGGAGTAGGAGAGAAATTATTTGCTATGAAGATAACAAATTAGCAGGGTGAAGCAGCTGAGTACAGATAAAATTGCATTTTCACACAAGCAGATTTTTCAGACTAAAGAAATACACCCTTTATAAATTATCATCAGACCTGCTAACTTTAAATTTGTCCAAAACATCAGAAATGTTACCTTTCTTAGTGCTGGTGTCAGGTAAAGGCTCCACCAATTCTGGCTGCATGTTATCTGGAATTGTAGGTGGTGGTAGGACAGGGCCAGAATCAGGACTCCTACTCACTGTGCCATCAGCAAACAGAATCTACAGAAATTAAGGACATACTAGAGATTAAAATCACTTCAGTCACCAATAAAAGGTCTCAAAAGAATGTGTTGCAAATGCAACAGTCACTAGATTACTGTGAGTGATGGGGTGAAAAAAGTAAAAGATTCGGTGAATGCAATAAATAAGGAAGCTAGAAAGGACTGCTAATTGTGCAATTCACATATAATTAATGGGGACTCTATTTATTAACAAACAGACATTATAAAATCAAACAGTAAAGATTATTCTTGATTACTCTTTGACTAAGTTGTCAAATGAACAACTCCCCCCTCCCTGGAGGTGCTCAGGGCCAGGTTAGATGGGGCCCTGGGCAACCTGGTGTAGATCCAGGTCTGAGGTTTGTGGCAGGGGTTGGTGCTCTATGATCCTTGGGTCCCTTCCAACCCAGACCACTCTATGATTCTATGAAATGTTGATTTTGTTTGTTTGTTTGGGGTTTTTTGTAGCAGTGATAATGCATCTATATCACCATATTGATCTGTATTCATGTATTCCACATGTCTCCGATTGTTAATTTTTAGCCATCCAGTCAGCTAACAAAAAGAAGTCATGGTTATTCATGTTATTATAGCTGGTTTCTGAGATCTATTGTCCATCACACTACATTTTTCATATGTGTGTCCCTTTGTGTGGCAGGGAGCAATTGTCCCTGAATTAATTCACAAATACAATACAGACGCTGTAAACCACACTTCAGATGTTTAAGTCCAGGAATGTAGTTCTCAAAACCATATTTTGTAATCCTAAAGTTGCCTACAATCTTCACATGCATAAAATTTTCATCATTAAAGCTCCTGTGTGCCTTAAATTCTGTTTTGTGAATAAAGACAAGAGCATCGCTGTCTTGACACGGCTGCGTAACTCACTGGTTACTTAACTCCATCTATAAATTGGACACTTCTCTATCTCAGTTGACAAGCACAAGTTCAAAGGTAATGATACAATGATACATGTAAGCTGCTATCAATGAATTCCTCTAAACATACCTGGGTAGATCCATCCATCATGTACTTTATGACGGTTCCTTGACTGGTAATGACTCTTGACAGCTCTTGTTCTGCTTGCCTTGCCACAGATGTATATAGTCGAGCATCCTTTACCTTTTGAGGATAACTCTGTCTAACCAGAATTTCCAGAGTAGGCTGCCTGGCCTGTTCTCTTTTGGTGTCTTCATGCTTTGTTTCTTCTTCTGTAGCCTCATGCTCCTTCCATCTACTTTCCATAACCTCCTCCTCCTTTGCTTCATCAGCTTTGGCCTCACGTTTCTCAACTTCCTTTTCCTTGTCTTCATCAGCTTTGGCCTCACTTTTCTTTACCACCTCTTTTTCATCTTCAGCTGTAGTGGCTTCACCTTTCAAATCTGAAAACAATTTCTCAATTACTTAATACTGTGTAGCACACATTCTAACAGTGCTAAACAACCAGCATTATAGTGTCTACTGAAGTTATGTAACTTTCGGTAAGGCTAACTCTCCTTGACTTCCTCTGTAATCCACAGAGTAAGGGACAGTCTCTTTTTCAGAGAACAATTAAAAGCAGTCATTTACTCAGAAACTCTGCATTATCCTGTGGAGGTGTCTGTCTTTCAAAATGAAAAAAAAAAAAAATTGAATATGGATTTATTACAGATGCTGAACTTTTGGAAGACTGACATTAGGTAAGAGGAATTTCCTAACTGTCCATAAAGGTGAAAAAATTACTGACTTTCACTGATTTTGAGTTTGTATAGAAACTGAAGTTAGATATTTTGTCTACTAGAACAAATACGGTTTTTAGATTAAGTTATGGCAGTGCGTTGTGTGCTAATGAATATAATAATGGTAGCTGTGTCAAGAGACTACATGTGTCTGCAATTGCTCATTTCTCCTCAACAATTCAGCATTTCAACTTACGCTCCTTGCCAAACCAGGTATGCTTGAAAACCCTCTACATTCTCTTCATTCCAGATTGATTGGAGCACATTTACCCTAAACTGACAAAATCTGCCAAGCTGGCTGCATCCACACTAGGCTGCATGCAAAACTAGAAGAGACAGAGATGTGATCATCCTGCTCTACTCAGGTATTCTCAAGCTGCACCTGGAGTATTGTGTCCAGTTCTTGTGCCCACAATTCAAGAATGATGTGGACAGACTGGAGAGGGTCCAAAGAAGGGCCACTGAGATGATCAGAGAATCTGTCTATGAGGAAAGACTGAAGGAGTTACGGCTCTTCTCCCTGAAGGGGGGAACCTCATAACAGTATTCTGGTACTTAAAGGGCAGCTAGAGAGAGGACAAGGAGCCACATGGAGAACACAAGGAACAATGGGTACAAGTTTCATCTCAATATAAGAAAAATGTTTTACAGGGAGAACAATCATTCTCTGGAACAACCTCCCCAGGGATCTATTAGAGATTCCACTGCTGTAGTTTTTCAAGATGCAATTGGACAGCATGCTAGATAATCTCATCTAGCCTGTCCTTCCCACAAAGGATTGGACCAGATGATCTTCTGATGTCACTTTCAACCTGTTCAATGCTGCTATGATTTTGATATTAAAATGAAAGTGATGTCTGAGAAGAAAAATGAGGGAAGCTTTAGCAATTCACATCTATGTGGACAAGAAAAAAAAAACCCCACAAAGACTCACTTTATAAATTTTTGCTGGATCTTTGTGTATACCATACTACATTTATTCATGTTATTTAATACAGATTTCTTATTTTTTATTACTTCATATACACTAGACTACCTGACTTGGCTGGTCTCTAAGGCGTGTGTTGTTTCAACAGTTTCCATGAAGACAAATGGCTTTTATGCAACAGCTCATGCATAGGAAGTTTTGGAATTACTGCTAGCATGTACTTGGTGTGCATGATAATTCTGGTTTATTCCTGCATATGGGCACCTCTGCAGTTGTGCTGATCTATTTTCACATCCTCAATAGCTCAAATGCAGCCTGGGCTGTACAGATTTGTTATGCACAGGCATGTGCATAAGAAATTACATCTGTAGGGGCTCTTTTTAAAATTGACCAGATGACAACAGTAAAATTCACATTTGTCTGCTTCAAAACCTAATGGCATGACTACAAAACTCCAAGATTTACTACAGTTTACAGTACGCAGAGATGAACCTCATGCTGGTTTTGAAAAACACTGGTAAATGGATTCATTGCAGAAGGATCTGTCAGGCACAGAAACTTATATGTATCAATACACCCTATCAGTCTTCAAAAAGAAATTCAATGATAAGGGCAGAAAGGCTTACTTATGATCATCTTTTCTGTATGTACTGGATGGCATAAACCAAAGGACTTAGCTGAATTAATTCCTGTTTGAAACTGATCATATATTTTAGAAAGGCAACAATACCTGTTTGTAAAATATCCAGTAGCAGAGAGTCCATCACAGCCTGGGTTAGTTTTGTTAATCATTCTTACCACTAAAACAATAGTTTAACTTAAACCAATTATAAAGTACTATTTTTCAGTTTCAACCCCCCTGAAAGTTTTAGTATCTTTGTACACTGTGTTTAGAAGCTATCACCAAAATTCTGCATCCTTTGTACTTCCAGACTGGCATCAGTCACTCCTTTGACCTTTCCTTTGGTAATTAAATTGAGTTCTCTGGTAACATAGGCTCACTGTAAGACACATATTCCAATGCTTTCATCATTCTTGTCACTCTTTCATGAATCTTTCAAATCATGAACACCTTGTTGACTTAAGAACAATACATTTGATTTTAAAGGAAGTGCAGATATAAGTAACATAACAATCTTCCTGTTATCACTCAAGTTTCCTCAATATATATGCACTTATTAATTCAATTTGCTCATTTTTCTTTAGTATTCCAATATACATACACATTCAACTGATTAACCAACATGACTCCAAAGTGCTTTTCACAGTTACTGCTTCTGACCCCCAATTTGTTATGACTAACAGCTTGCAATTCTAGTCTTACATCTGTTTGAATTAAAACACATTATTTATATTGCAAATACTATTAAATGGACACTATGATAGACATAGCAATCTGAGGCATTAAAAAATTCAAAATGTTGCATCTAAACCCATCAAGGCAGAACTAATTTTCTTCTAATTTCTTTACAAATTCCTTACTTTGCAGTGGCTCTGAAAACTAACCTCCAAAAGTTTCACCAAGGAAAGTTAATACTAGTCCACTGGGACACGAGACATTCAAACTTGGGAAAGCAAGAGCATCCAATATCACTTGTGCTTGGGAAGCCAATTCTTCCATTTCCACCTACAAAATGAAACGTGAATTAGTTTTAAAAGAATTAAGAAAAAATATGACTACAACTACAGTTGTAAGAAAGCATTAAAAAAAAGTTCTTTCTACCACTCATTTTAAACATTTGTAAATTTCATGGATTCTGAAGTGGAAACAATATTTTCTTTGACTATGCTATCTTCTTTTATTCCTCTTTATCAACCCTTGAAGAAAACTCTTACTAACTATTCATTTTGCTAAGTCATCATGCTGCCTTCACAGAATCACAGCATCACAGAATGTTAGGGGTTGGAAAGATTATCTAGTCCAACCCCCCTGACAGAGCAGGATCACTTAGATTAGGTCACAACCTTGTTCACCATGTCAGGATGACAAAAATGTCAAAAACCATTTGACAAAAAAAAAAAGCAAAATAATTTGACATAATTCTTAAAGGTACATCAGCTATTTAACCTATAATCATTAAAAGAGTCCAAAGACAAGTAAAGCAGTGCTTCCAGTCTGCTGCAAATACAGCATCAAGTTGAGAAAGGGACATGAAAGAATGCTTGACAGTCAAAGCTTGCAAACCTGTTTGCACTGGTCTGTAGTGGAAACTGTTCTGATTACTGAAAAAGATGATGATGACCCAGGAACATTTGGAAAAAAATACAGTGGACGCTTTGATGTCATCCCTCAACCTATGTGACAATGAACTACACTTTACCAGCAGCGATAGATAAAAACAGTTCTGGGTTGCAGAAACAGGTACCAAAGAGAAATAGGGCTGGTATTATCCCATATATTTCATTTTGAGGAATGGAAATACGGGGAAAAGTAGGGGAAATTTGGCAGATGATTTGCTACCTGTTTTCCAACATAAAGAATGCTCTACATTTTATGGTTACTTTACATAGTATTACTGGGTAATTAAGGCTACCCTAAGATTGTAGCCACAGGATCATGGAATAGAATCACAGAAGTCACAGAATAGAAGTATGCTGAGACCAATGAGATGAAGTTTAACAAGTCCAAGTGTAGAGACATAACAACCCCATGCAGTGCTACAGGCTTGGGGGAGACTGTCTGGAGAGCTGTCAGGCAGAGAAGGACCTGGGGGTGTTGGTTGACTGCAGGCTGAATAGGAGTCAGCAGTGTGCCCAGGCAGCCAAGAAGGCCAACGGCATCCTGGCTTGTATCAGAAATAGTGTGGCCAGTAGGTCTAGGGAGGGGATTGTGCCCCTGTACTCAGCGTTGGTGAGGCCGCACCTCAAGTGCTGTGTCCAGTTCTGGGCTCCTCACCATAAGAAGGGCATTGAGGTCCTCGAGAGAGTCCAGAGAAAGGCAGCCAGGCTGGGGAAGGGGCTGGAGGGCAAATCATATGAGGAGCAGCTGAGAGAGCTGGGGCTGTTTAGCCTGAAGAGGAGGCTGAGGGGAGACCTTATCACTGCCTACAACTACCTGAAAGGAGGTTGTAGAAGGGTGGGTGATGGTCTCTTCAGCCAGGTAACAGGAGATAGGACAAGGGGAAATGGCACAAAGCTGCACCAGGGCAGGGTCAGGCTAGATGTTAGGAAAAATTTTTTTACTGAAAGAGTTGTCAGGGCCTGGAACAGGCTGCCCAGGGAGGGGGTTGAGTCACCATCCCTGGATGTGTTTAAAAAAAGGGTAGATGAGGTACTTAGGGATATGGTTTAGCTTAGGATGGGATTGGTTGGACTTGATGATCTTCAAAGGTCTTTTCCAACCTTGTGATTCTGTGAAGTAACCCTCAGTTGCCATCTACTCCTGATCTAATGGTAAAAAAAATCATCTAGTATACCTATATTATTAAGAGAAAACTGTTAACCTATTCTACATATTTTCAGGACTGAAAGTTTCCTAGCAAGTTATTCCAGTGCTTTACCTTGATTAACCTTACTGACATTTTTTCTATCAGTTAGCCTGAATGTCTCTAGCTGAAAATTAGTTTACTTCTGATTATTTCATTTGATTATATGGTCTGGCATAAGAGATGATGGTGTCTCTTTACCTCCTTATAGAAGACTATTCTGTCTCTCAGCTCTGGATCAAAGAAGCCCAAAACAAGCCTTTTGATCTTTTACCACTGGTCAGGTTTTTTTAGACCTCTGATCTTTCTTGGTGCTTTTCTTAGAACTCTCTATTGTGGCATGTATTTTTCTTACAGTGCAGTATCCATAAATGGACACAGTATTTCAACTGAGGGCCTTCCAGCTCTGAATGGAAAATAGCTACATATTTAGCAGGCTACACTCCTGTTTATTCACCTCAATGTGGTCTTTGCCCTTCTCACAGCAAGATGGCATCGTTGACTTCTGTATAGCTAGTGATCCATTGAAACTCTCAGACCTTTCTCTGTAGAACTGTTACTGAGAACTGTTATCCATTCTGTATATACTATTTGTTTGTAATTGTAGCACTTATTTTTACCAAATTGCATCCTGTTTTCCAGATTGTGTCCATGTAAATTGGTCAAGTTCACTTCAGATTCTATTCCTGTCCTCCAAAATACTTACAGATTTATATACAGACATACAGTTGTGTGCTGTATGCACTAGTATCACAGAACCATAGAATATTTCAGGTTGGAAGGGACCTTTAAAGGTCATCTGGTCCAACCCCCCTGCAGTAAGGAGGGACATCTTCACTAGATCAGGTTGCTCAGAGCCCCATCAAGCCTGACGTTGAATATCCCCAGGGATGGGGCCTGCACTACATCTCCAGGCAACCCATTCCAGTGACCTACCACCCTCATAGTAAAGAACTTTTTCCTAATATCCAACCTAAATCTCCCCTTTTCTAGTTTAAAACCATTCCCCCTCGTCCTATTGCTACATGCCCTTGTGAACAGTTCTTCCCCAGATTTCTGATGGACACCTTTCAGGTAATGGAAAGCCGCTATAATACAAGAATACAAGGTCCCCCTGGAGTCTTCTCTTCTCCAGGCTGAAAAACCCCAACTCTCTCAGCCTGCCTTCATAGGATTGGTGCTCCATTCCTTTGATCATTTTTGTGGTGCTCCTCTGGATGTGCTCCAACAGGTCAGCAATGACTCCGGCCTGGAGCCGGCTGGTGTTTGCTCTGTGGCGCCTGCAGAGAGCTTCTGGCTGCTGCTTGCAGAAGCCAACCCTGCAGCCCCCTCCTCCACCAGAACCCAGCCACCCAAAATTACAACAGCCACATTTAACAAACACATATCTATAAATGCTTCTCTTCTGTAACTTGAAAGGGATAGCTTTTTTACCATAAGTACCAATAAAGAATTTTACCAGTCAGTGTATGTTAGAACATTAGTGTTACATGAAACTGTTTATGGATTTCATTGCTTTGTGTTCTGATTATGCCAATTTTCAGGACAGTTCTTTCCTAAACTGAAGGTGGTTCTCAATACTATTCATGTTCATTTTTGTCCTTCTCTCAGTATATTTTATATTTTAATTGTGTCCATTTCTGGGACACTGCTGGTTGAAGAAAAGAATGTCAAAAAAAAAGAAATATTAAATAACCTCAAACATAAAACTCCTGCATCACAGAATCACAGAATCACAGGGGTAGGCAGGGACCTTAAGACATCATCAGGTCCAATCCCCCTGCCAAAGCAGGTTCCTGAGGACATATCACACAGATAGGCATCCAGACGGGTCTTGAATATCTCCAGAGAAGGAGACTCCACAACCCCCCTGGGCAGCCTGTGCCAGGGCTCTGTCACCTCTCTTCCACCATCCTGAAAGCATCTTCTCACATATTTATTTGAAAATTTTTTATGTAACTCATATTCTAGCTGATCTGTGAGATGAAACAAACTTCCTGTGGTTGTCTACAATAGAATCATAGAGTCATTTTGGTTGGAAAAGACCTTAGAACATGAAGTCCAACCCTTAACCTAGCACTGCCAAGTCCACCGCTAAACCATGTCCTAGAGTCAACTACTTCCCTGGGTAATGCTTGGTAACACTTTTGCTGGAGAATTTTTTCATAATATAATATTCTGCCAATATTTACCTAATCCAATATTCTGACAATAGTTAGTTAATGACCTGAGATAATCTAGATTAGTCATTTTGCAGAGGGGAACTGTCACCCAGTTCTGAACTGATATGGCCTCCCCCGCTCACACTTTTTAGTGTCAAAAAGATTCTCATACAGTTCTGTGGAAGATGGTCCAGATTAAATGCTGTGTATTTCTGATGTATGTGGTCCTGTAATTCCTGTATAACTCTGCTAAGTATCCTTCAGTGTCCTTTACTTACAGTAAGTATACTTTCCACTAAGTATAGTGGAAATTCAGAATCTGCTTTTGAAATCTCATCCATCCTTTCCAAAGAGCTGTCCCCTGTGACAGAAGCACTTCAGTTACAGACAAAAGTAACTGCCTGAAGTTGCTGATCCCCTGCTTGTGATCAGCTGGAAAGACCAAATTCCAGAACAAGCTTTTGTAAAACAGCTTCAAATAATTTACCAGTTGTTTAGATTTTCCAACACAGGCTTAGGAAAACAGAGAGAAGTTCTCCTACTTGGTTAAACTAAAAATTAATTTCCAGAGCAGTTCTAGTCACTGAGGTTAATAATACAACAGGTGTAACTGTAAAGCCAAAATTGACAGAAATACGTGTACTGTGGAAAACATGCTACTTGACACCATGTGAAGGCTGGCTTCATTGACAGCTGCCAATATGTACTTCTGCAAACAACTGGGAAGACTAAAACATATCCTTTAAAGCCCCATTAATTGTTAGGAATTTGTTAAAGCACAGTTCAAAGCCCTCTGAGAAGAATATTTGTTTCTATTACATATGTTCATGTATATGAATTTTCGTTCATTTGTTTTCTGTGTTCACTGGATGATATCTATTCTCTCACCTTTCCTTCTTCTTGCTTTACCAGGTCATCAGGTGGTGGAGGGCCTATTTTGCTATGGCTTCCTTTTTTAGGTGGCAGAGATTTTCCTGATTTTTGTTTGATAGACTTATCTTTTTTTCCTGAAGCTGATGTAATGGGAGAAATTATGGTTGGAGTATGAACAGAAGGGATGTTCAGAATTCTTTCCAAGACAGGATCTGTTTCATCATCTAAGGAAAGCAAAAGCATTATTTTTAATGCAATTAAGTTTCATAAATATAGATGGCCACACTTTATTTTTTAACAAGAAACTGTCCGCTTGAAAATAATAAATTCGGGGGGGAGGGGAAGCAGAGTTTATTATTTCAGATAGAGAGACTGAATATATGTATTATTTAGAAAATCTCTCCATAGACTGAATACTCATCAGCCTAAAAGCCATCTTAAAACTATCGTTTCTCATAGTTTATCACTTTTCTCTCAAAAATACAATTAAAAAAAATTCTACTTCCAGAATACTTAGATAGGTGGAGACATTTTGACTTTAGCATCTAGGAAATGATCCCTGTTGATATGATTTGTTGAGCTGATTTGCTTAGTAGCTTCTATAAAGTATGAAGTTTAATGACAAGTAAGTCATTTCAAGAATGTCTATAGGAAGACTTCAAAAAATGCTTTTCTTTTCAAAATGACATTTTATTTCTCCTTCTTCCAATGAATAAAGTTATTTAATGTGAAAACTGAAAAATCAGCTAAAGAAAAGTTAAATAGCTCATTGACAAATTGCAAGCCAGATCACATTCAAAAAAAGGAAAGAATTGCATCTGCTAATACATTATCCTAATAAAAACATTCTGGTCTGAGATCATATATTTTCTGTAATGTAGATGAAGTGTTAGTATATTTTTGGCTGAAAGGATAAAAGGTAAGCCTAAGTGCTACTATGTCCATTGTTTCCAGACAGGTTTTGTCATAGATGGTTTTAGCTCTGCAGGTAAGAAAATGCAGAGGCTACCTTAAAAATAAAGTTCTCAACTACCAGAAAGACTGTCCATACAGTCATTTACTTTATGGATGATTCTGTGTTTACAGACACTGCAAAGGTGAACCAAAATTTAAGAATTCAAGTCTAGAAGAAGCTATTAGATCATGCGGTGATAAAATCCTATTTAGGACTCCATGGAAAACAAGCCTTCCATCTCATTTTTTAAGCCTTCACTCTCAGTTTTTGTCTTGGTGCCAGCAATAGGGAAACACAGATATCTGAATATGTCCATGACCTTTAGCCTGAAAGGGAAATTTCAATCACCACAAAGATTTCTGAAATCCCCATTTTCATTTGCAGATGCATCCCTGATGAATGAGAATCACAGGCTTTCTTAGGTGGCTCTGCTTTCATGTACTGAAATTTATGCTGTGTAGCTTTTACAGCTTATTTGAAGTCTGAGAAAAGGTGAATAGATCTGTTTTATTTGTGACATGGTAGAGATAAATTCTCAGCTAATTATATATGATAGGAAATTTAAAAATTCTCCGTGGGGTCCATTCTGGTACAAATTTATCAGACAGCATGGCTATAGAATAAAAAAGTAGTACTACTCATCTCCAAGGGGATGGTGAGAAGAAACAGGTTACCGATAAACTTCAACAGAGCTGGTACTCCACGAAGAAGTAGGATAGCCAAAATGAAGGATTCTGAGGTAACTGCCCAATAAAATCATTAGTGAATGTAATCCATCTTGTGAACCATGTGAACACTGCAAACTAGGTATAAGCAAGTTCTTATACATAGCGAGGATTTCTATCCTTCACAGCTACACATGCTGTGGAGCATGCTCAGTTTCAGATGGCACTACTTTGCAGATGTTTTTAAATCTGCTGAATTTAGGAATAGAAGTTCTAATAGGCTCTTGACCCCTAAGGAAATTTCACGTACCCTTGCATTGCCCGAAAAAATGAGAATATATTATCTGAGGGTAACAGTGAAGAAAGAGTAGCTTGTTGAGACTAAGGGAAAGTGTCTTTAGAAATCTTGAGAGATGTGAAATTCCAGAGGATTGTCAGATAAAGGAAGGTTTCCTTCCTTCTGCACACACATATAGAACTCCAACACTTGGAATTGTACTCTCATGATTTCATCAAGGCAGAAAGAGCAAGTGCCAGTGCAAAGGTTCTGTAATACCCAGAGGCAAAAGACTCACAGGTGCTCAAGTAGTGCCAGATTCACAATGAAGTTTGGATGTAAAGTGGTCTGAAATTAGATTTTGGTCATGCTAGAGAAAACATAAATTATCTCAAAGCTTAAATGAATACTAACAATTAACCAAGAAATTTAAAAATGCATAAAGCTGGAAAACACCCAAAGTGAGGCCTTCTGTCATCTTAGGGAAGAGTTAAAATGAAAAAAAAATATAAAAATGAGAAAAGCAATAAGCAAAATAATGTGAAAAATGAGAATCACAAAGGTTTCAGAAAATTATTGCACTAATGCACAGAAAATGAGTAATCTGCAGCAAAATGAACCAAGCAGTGGAGAGAAATGGCAGATTATATAGCATACCATCCAAAATTATGGATGGATGGCATACGAGAATGAACAAAGCCAGAATATTTCTAGGCAGAATTTTTCTGAGCACTTAGAATACAAACATCATAAGGGGAATTAGCCATAAATAAATGATTATAAAAAAACTGCAAACAATCAAAGAATGCCAATCAGCAGTGCTGCACTAAATTCAACTCGGCAAGTATTATTCCAATGTGGAATAGGATGTGAAAAAGCCTGGAAATCACAGCTGACGTGTAGGTGTTTAATTATATATGTCTCTCTTATGCCAAAATACAAGTTTTCACAGTCCACTACATTGTGGATACTCTCTTGTTCCAAGTTTTAAAAGTCCTTTTTTAGTAATTAATTTGTAAAATATAGTTGAATTTGAAAAATAATACTGAGTGTATAGTTGAATAGTTTACCACAGTCCACACAAAGATGCATTCAATTAAATGTTTTCATATTTTAAGAGCTGAAAAATGCTGGGATTATCTTCTGATCAGAGAAGGGTTTCACTTTTATCCATATGATGGTTTCAGTGGCCTTTTAAATGTATTGGAAACAAAAAGCTCTTAGTAAAAGCAGACACTATTTTCACTGTGGTTTTGTGAAGTGATTGCTTCCAGTTGGTGAATACATTTATTTGAAAGGTGGTGAGAAATCCCTCACTATGTCTGCACAACTGTAACCTAAAGTCCAACTCTTAATATAAAATAGAGGTCCATAATCACCTATATAAATTTAGAAAAATATTATTTCTTGGAAAACCAAGAAGACTCCTCAGCAAATCACATTTTCTTTGGCTCCAATTAATTGTTTGATTTTGCTGGGCTACTTAATAACAATACTTGCAAGCTTTCCCCCCCTGCACTCTTCTGTTTTCACAGTAAGTAAAAAGGCATGGAGACCTTCCTCCATTTTGAAATTCGAATCATAGAATATTCTTGACAATGTAATCTCATCTCAAGCCTTGCTGAAAATTCCCCACTGTGTAGTAACAGCTGCTGAGAAAGACAGAATTGCATGCAACAAATTATTGGGTTAAGAAGTATATGAAAGGGGGGAAAAAAAGGAAAAAGAAAAAAACCTCCCTGAATTCCCCCTATGGTTCTCAAATATCCTTTTCTATTTGCTTACTTTACCTGCTGTCTTCCCTGTAGGTCCATAATAGCTCAGGGACAGCTGGATTCCATTTTCCAAAGTGGCTGAAAAAGATCCAAACTTGCTCACAGCTTTCTTTTGATTTTTCAATTGTCCTTAAAAAAAAAAAAAACGGAACAAATTTTAAAGATAGTAACAGATATGAGAACCACCTGACCTGCAAACCAGTAACTAGTGTGATCAGTGGCACCTCAGTGTGGATGACTAAATTATAAGATAAATTAATACAGGATTAGAAAAACTTTAGCATTCCACTTATAGGATTGTATATAATAATCCATTTGTGTAATAAAGCTGTGATTTTTCACATGGAAATTACAGTCTAATTAGCTAGGTTAAGGTTAAAACAGGCATCTAACACCTAGTCATATCCCAATTCCTTCATCAACAAGGCACACCTGCTGAGATCTTGTGGGCTGCTGCTTACTGTCTGTCATGGCAATGTTCATTGCTGACCACCTGCAGGATGCGGTTTGGCCATTTGGACTGCATTAAAAGCTTACCATTGTAGCATTCGGCCACTGCCAAGTATCAGATGGACCAATTCTCTTCCCTACTGCCTTCTTGCAAGGTCCTCCTGTTTACACAGGAGGAAAGCCTCTCACTCATGCCAACCGAATACAACTTGCCCCAGATGTTAGCACACTGGTGATTGAAAGTAACATCTGGCAGACCCCCGAATGATACAGAACTTGTTTCAGAAAGTAGTGCTTTGTGAAAGCAATTCCATAGTGCTTTGGGCAAATGTACACACAAATACTGGTGTACAAGCCAGTGTAACAGACTGCTTTCCTTCTTGGAAACTCTCTCAAGCAGGTTCAGAACAGATTATGATTCAATGCTTTCCCAGTGTTAGCAACATGTCAACTTAGTGTAGAAGTGTCTGAACTGCAGAAAGATCTGTTGACACAGCAAAGGCCTTGAAGAGGCATTAGTGCTATGGTCATTGGACTTACAAAAGAAGGTCCGGTTCAAAGGGGGCAACCTTCCCTTTCAAGGGCAGACATTTATTCTTATCATAATGGACATGATTCAGTGTGCATCTTCTTAGGCTTTCTTATGCCACATTAGGATCTGAAGGAGTCCTCTACTAAAGAAGAAAACTGTACTTCAGGAACGATGACTGTTTTCATTTTGGAAAAGATACTGTTTTGCATCTGTTGACCTATACTGTGCTTTTACATCTTGGTTAGATCGCTCTATATGGTGCCTAAGTTGGCCAGTTGGATTTTTACTTCTATTTACAGAACACTGATCTTATTTGCCATCTACCATTGGTAAGAATTTATTTTCTGTTAGTTGATAAGGTTTGCATCCAATTATTAAACGTGTCAAACTATTAATTCGCTATATCAGTGATGTCAGACCACTAACCTGACCTAATTTTCTGTTCTTCATTAATTTCTTCAACTTCAGTTTCTTTTAGATTTTTCTTGGGGTCTGTGATATGAATGAAGAAATTGTGGTTGTCTTTTATCACTTTCATCTTTACCAAAGTTGGACCTGCGAAGCAACGGAATATCATTATTTCTCCCACCAGAATTCAGGACTGCCCTGCACCCAAAAAACCCTACACCTGCAGCTATAAAACACACAAAAAAGAAAATTGCTCAGAAGTGGACTGAATAACTTAGTAGCAGACCAAGACAATAAAATTAAGGTTAGATGAGTTTGTAACAAATGATCAAAAACTTCCTGATGATTAGATCTGAGAGGCTGCAGAACAATAATAACCCTGATGCTCAGATATATTGCATTTGACTGTACACATTTTTGGAACATGCATTCTTGGAATACCATACATTGGTTGCTATTGAAGAGATAAATATGAAATTATTTTTCTCAGTTTCTAATTTTCTGGTACTTTATTTATCTAGCAATTCTTAACATACTGCAGGAAAATGTAAACATTACTAGTAATAGAGGCTAACAGGGAATTACATGGTACTCTCACAATGTCTTTAACTGAATTTCTACTACTAAGACAAGAGCATTTATGAATTAAGAAACTATGTTATCAGTTAGTAACTGAGTCAAAACAAAGCATAAAGAATTAGACAATTACCTTTTACAAACTCTATCTTCTCGACTTGAATCTGTCCTCCATCAGATGGGTAAAGATATTGATTGGTTCCTGTAACTTGAATGACATCCTCCCCTGTATTATAGCCAAGAAACTGGAAAACCAAGTTTAAGATTATGTGTAGTAAGAAAGGCAGAGGCCACAAAAGAGGCAAATAAAGGACAAATCCTCAGGACCCCACTGTTCTGATCAACTTTTTTTTTTTTCCCTTAGGTATTTAACTACTCTAAGCAACTTTAGCAAATAGTATGTTAATCTCGTATTAGATAATTTCTCAGTTTCTAACTGAAGTAAATTGTTACACATGAGAGCAGAATCTGGTCCCTCAGTGGTATGGAGCCATCATGGAAACCAAAGAGTAGCAAGAAGACCAATGACTTAACATATAAAGGAAAGGAAAATCTTGTCCAAGTGCAATGTCGTGGGATCAGATAAAGGGCAGATAAAGGTTCAGCTTTCCACCCACACAATTTTGGAGTTCAGACACTGTAAATCTGATTCTTAGATTGTTGTGTCTTCTAAAGAGGCATAAATTGGCAAAAATTAGGTGAGTGTACAACTAAGTTCAGACTGAAATGATACATGTCTCTGAGCCTGAAGTCTGTACTCAGGCAAGTTTAAACTAAAATATTGACCTACACAAGTTTTGGATGCAAGGCTCGGACTCTCCAAATATAGAACAGTGCACACTGCATAAAAACTCTTTGGACACGACTACTGAAGAGTTCCCTATGTAAGAAATATCCCTTTGTTGGTATAAAAGGCGCAATAGCTTGTATTAGGGCACTCCAAGACCATTAATTTTGAAGCAGGAAATTTAAGGAACCATGAACTCCTTTTACATGATGTCCAATGCGAACAGCCAAAACTTCAACTGGGTTTAGCAGTCCCCAAATATGGGAGTTAGAACAGGTCTTTTTTTTTCCTATTCGCTCCCATGAAAATTATATTTTAGGCAAAATTCATGCCATAAATATATTTTACATGGGCACAAAACCATAATCAACTTATCTTAAAGTTCATATCATAAACCCTAAAAACATCCAAGTTTAATAAAATAGTTTAATAAATAGTTTTGTGTAGGATAATTTTACACATCACAAACTGCTTTCCAAAGCTTTAAAGAAAGATCTGCTGCTAAAATGATGGAGTTTAATGAGACCTAGTGAGGCTTAACTTATCCTGAACTCCAATTTTACAGTGGATAATAGGTTTGCTGTTATCTTGACTGTCTATATAAATAGTTAGCACTTTCCTTACATAATGCAATAATGTGACTCCTTACTTTATAAACTTTTTCAGAATGTGTTTCTGAGATGCTGGGTTCCTCCTCGAGTTCAGGGGCTTTTGCTGGCTCATCTTTAAACTTCTCTTTGGAAGATTGCTTGTTGGTCTCTTTACTTTCTTCATGTATTATTATCTCCTGTGCTTTCTTTTTGCCTTTAGAATTTTCTTTTTTTTCTTTATTTTTTGCCTTAAGTTGTTCTTCCTCTAGTAATCTGTCCTGCTCCATCTTCCAAGCCTACATCAAGCATTAGGAAATCAAATTACTGTAGTTCTCTTTGTACTACAAGATATTTCATATGTTCATGCTGAAAAGAGTACAAGAGAATAAACTAAAAGGAACCAATCTTCTAAGTCACTCACATGTTTTCCAAAAGTGTCTATGGTTTTCCAATATTACTAAATTTTGCATAAAAGTACTGACTCATTCAATCCACAGGACCATTCATTCTTGACAACAGGAGACAAAACAGATGATTATTTGTATCTTGCAGACTACTTTTAAAAAGAATTTTGTTGTACACTTTTCCGCAATGTTTATCACCAAATCAGAATACATCATTTTTGTTAGTTTATTCCCAAAAAGCAACTTTACAGAAAGATGAATGAGGTATCAATGCCAGAATTATCAACTTGTATCAGGAAGACATCCAAGATTTTCTGGAGTATTTAGGGCTCTGCAGCATTTTATATTCTAGGCATACCAAAGCACAAACATTTCTGTGGAAGAAATGGTAAGCACTCACAATTTCAACTTAGGCATTAGCCTAACTTGAGCCATGACAGCTCAAGTTGAGAACCCGGGAATTAACACCACTTCTTATCTACATTGCTGTATCAGTACAGATTCTCTGTCATAGGGGGAACTCAGGCGTATCATCTTTACATTCCTTAATTTCAAAGATATGTAGATAGTGAAAGTATGTTTTCATAGCTTTATAAGCAGACAATTTCTGTGAGAAGTAGGATACTATCCATAACTCATTTCCTAGTACTGCAATTATGAATTGCTTTTGGAATGTTTAGTCTTACTCCAAACAGCCTTCCCTTAAGAAAGTAACTGAATCAATAAGGAATAAGTGAAATAAAACAAGAAATACAATACACAAAAAATAGCTAAGAGCAGAAAAACTAAGAGGACTGAGTGAAGCCTATGCAAGAATGAAGGCTTACATTCATAAGAAAGCCGTGTTATTTAGTGCATTTTAGAAACATGTATTTTTGCCTCACCTTTAGAGAACCTTCTCTGATAAAAGCACTTTTTCCATTGTTGGATTGAGATTCTGAAATGTTCTTCATTATATTGTCAGGTCCTGATATTCTGTCTTTGAGAAATTAAAAGGGAATCAATGAAGTTATAAATATATTAAAAATTAATACAAATTTTTAAAATGGAAAAATAGGTACAAGTAAATAAATATATATATGTTTGAAAATAGTAAAAATATATAAGTAGAATAAAGAAAATGTTAAATATTTTTAGAGATAAAATAGAAAGCCTTTTCAGGTTAGAAGACACTTATCTGACTAGTATT
>VZTU01016950.1:26850-63181 GCA_013400835.1 Zapornia atra | reverse complement strand
TTGCTTGGTGGTTTGGTTTTTTTACTCTGCAGGGTTAGAACCAGGAAGTTGCTGTGGATCCCCTTGAGGTTCTTTTTTACATATTCTGCCAGTCAGACAGGAAATATGTCATGATTTTGGTCTCTGAGGTGTACCCTTTAGCCTTAAACCTGCAAAATTAGGGGAAAAGGGATGCTGAAGTTGAGTCATGTTTTTTCTCTTCTGGCTTTTAAAGTGTCATCTCACACCCACACCCATCAGGTGGATGCTGTGGTGGATGGATCCCATTCAATCCAGGAGGATCTGAAGGATTTATTCCCTCAGCCTTTCTAAGCTCAAGCATAGTGTTTCATGTTTCTAGCACCTCTCTTGCTCTAAAGAATGTCCTGTATGCAGCTAGTGACAGGTTGAGATTGTGTACTGGATTTTCTTCTGGATAACACCAAGTTAAGGGATTGGTCTCATACATTTTCTGAAGAAGTCTAATAGACTTTACAAATTGGGTTTAAAAAGTCTATAAAAAGAACAAAACCCAGAGTTTGTTTAGAAAAATGACATGGTTATTTCCAAGTGCCACTACAGTGGTTCAGGACAAGAGTCTGGTTAGAGTTGCCCTGATCCTAGAGATGGGGAGAGGAGATTGTCTTAAACTAGAGTTGTTTTGATCTCCTAGACATAAGATCACAGTCTGTAGGACAAGTGGTGGTGTTTTTCATTAGTTCTATGGTTTTTTTATGTGTGGCATTTTTATGCTCTTTCTAGGTACACCCTAACAGCAATGATTACAATCTCATGTGGACAGGATCCCACTTGAAGCCCTACTTGCTGCGTTCTCTTACAGATATCCAGAAAGTCAATCATTTCCCTAGGTAAGGTCCTGTTGTCAGGCTTCACCAAGCATCTTTGTGATGGCTTAGAGAAATCTGGGCATGGAGAGCACTAAAATACAGTGTCCATTATACTGCAAAGTCCCAATGCAGTCAGCCTGTGCCACGTGCTGTCTTCATTCCAAATGGCCTTTGGGATTTTGGGGGGATCTTGAGTTGAATGTCATTCCAAAAGGCCTTTGGGATTTTGGGGGGATCTTGAGTTGAATGTCATTCCAAAAGGCCTTTGGGATTTTGGGGGGATCTTGAGTTGAATTGCATTCCAAATGGCCTTTGGGATTTTGGGGGCATCTTGAGTTGAATGTCATTCCAAATGGCCTTTGGGATTTTGGGGGCATCTTGAGTTGAATGTCATTCCAAATGGCCTTTGGGATTTTGGGGGGATCTTGATTTGAATGTCATTCCAAAAGACCTTTGGGATTTTGGGGGGATCTTGAGTTGAATTTCATTCCAAATGGCCTTTGGGATTTTGGGGCGATCTTGAGTTGAATTGCATTCTAAATGGCCTGTGGGATTTTGGGGGGATTTGAGTTGAATTGCTTGTCTATAGACCAAGTACTGGATTTTTAATATTAATTTTCTTTATTTGGTGGTGTTAAATATTTGGGGCCTTAGGTTCTTAGTTACAGAGATAGTCATATGTGCCTGTGGAAGTTTGCAAACACTGTTAGAAGAGTTTGCTGTGCTTCAGTTTGTCTTAGGAATTGCAAGAGGTGCTACAAATGAGGATGGATTTAGATATGGCCATAGGACAGAGACAGTAAAACTGAAGAATCATAGAATGGCCTGGGTTGGAAGGGACCCCAAGGATCAGAGAGCTCCAACCCCCCTGCCACAGGCAGGGACACCAACCTCAGGCCTGGAGCTACACAAGGTTGCCCAGGGCCCCATCCAACCTGGCCTTGAACACTGCCAGGGCCGGGGCATCCACTACTTCTCTGGGCAGCCTGTTCCAGCCCCTCACCACTCTCTCTGTAAAAAACTTCCCCCTAAGATCTAATCTAACCCTTCCTTCTATCCCCTCCTGCTTATAAGCGCCCTTCAGGGACTGGCAGGCTGCAATGAGGTCCCCCCACAGCCTTCTCTTCTCCAGGCTGAACCAGCCCAGCTCCCTCAGCCTCTCTTTGTAGGGCAGCTGCTCCAGAGAGTCAGTGTGGGTTAGGATTTAGGCATCTGTCAGGGCTTTAGTAACTAGGACAAAGGGTTGCTGTACTGTGGGTGTTTTTCATGTGGGGAAAAAATAGCTCCTGTCTCTTCTCTTGGGATCTCAGGTCGTATGAGCTGACACGGAAGGACAGGCTGTACAAGAACGTCAGTCGCATGCAGCTGGCCCATGGCTTCAAGACGTTCCACATCTTACCCCAGACTTTCATCCTTCCCACAGAGTACCAGGACTTCTGCAGTAAGCAAAGGGCTGGTGATGCCCACCCTAAAGCAACGTCACTCTGAGGGGAGGGGATTACTTTTACTATCCCAGCCTGTTAATCATACCAATGATTAAGGCAAAAAAACCAGAGGAAGCTGGACAGAGAGTGAAGCCCCACATGATTTCTTTATATAAGTTCTCTGCTTTTCCCTCTATGTCTGTGTAAGTCCTCAAGAAGATGACGTGAGCTTAAGGCTCCATAATTGAGCGCTCTTTTGTGTGCTCAGTGTTGTTGATCATCAGCTTTACCATATGCCTGACTGATACTTGGAGTACTCAAGAGAGACATGCCAAAAGGAGGCACAGGGCACAGCAGTGAGTCTCTCTGAGCAGCAGGAGGGGCTTCAGGCAGTGGCTGTAATAATTGCAGTGAATCCCAAGGGGTGAAACAGGACATCAGAAGGTAGACTTTGACCTCCTCATGAGTTCTCTGAAGTTTTTACTGAAGCAACATTCTTAATTCTTGCTTACCTGTAAATAAGGAAAATGAAAGCTGTTTGAGATTTGTCCTCTTTTCTCTTAACCAGATACCTATTCTAAGGACAGAGGCCCATGGATAGTGAAGCCTGTGGCCTCTTCCAGGGGTCGAGGTGTCTACCTGATAAACAATGTAAGTGTTCAGCAAAAGGACTACTCTTCAGTAACACTATCTGGAACAAACTATGCCTGCTTCCAGGCAAGGGGCATGGAAACATGTAGCCAGGCACTGGCCCTGCTCTGGATTTCACCCATACATTGGTGAGCAGCTACTTAGCAGCTGGTGAAGCCTGCCCCAGACTGTGCTGCATAACCAAAAGCAATCTATTCCTTTGTATGCTGTGCTTATCTTGCAATGTACTTTCAAGCCTTAGCTTATTAGGAGCAAGTTCCTTATTGGGTTGGGGAGTGCCTCTCCCTGACCAGCGATGTCAGGTGGGGTAGAAGCAGCCCAGGCTCACTCAGACACCTGTGCTGGCTGCTCCAGCCTGGTCAGAGTCCCCCAGCACACCCTGGGTGACTTAAACAGTCCTCAAACAGCCCCCTTGTCTCTGCCTTTCCCCCAGAAAAGATCAGTTAAAATGAAACTTTAGGTGATCTAGTAGGATGCGTAGCAATCGTAGAGCTGTGTTGCCTGAATGCCAGTGTGCCCTTACTGAGGTGTAATGGGCATGGGTCTTTTAATTCAGTGTGTTAGTTGTACTGTCTCTTGCCCTTTTTGGGCTTTGCAGGGAGTTAGGTTGTCATAGGTAACAAATACAGTGGGGCAGGAGCCAAACACGTGAGGGGATTCCAATAAATATTCTCAGCAGCAAAACTGACTGGTGAGTCATTTTGTTTTCACTCACTCAAACCCCTTCAGTCTCCCCTGCACTGAAGGGGTCATGCTGCCTCATCTGTTCTCTACTTGGATCATGTCCCATAAAATAAGGGAGCAATTTGCCAAGTGTATGAGGTAAGTATTTCCAGAGGTGCACTCAGCTTTTTCTTTGCTTGAAAGAGAGGAACGAGCTGAGGCTTATATGGCAGTTGGCCATGGACTGGGGAAAAGACCCTTCTGGGACCAATCTCCCTTTGTGTATATCTGTTCCAGAAATACTTCAGCTAGCTTGGCCCAAAGCCTTCAGTTTCTTCAGTGTGATGCCATTAAGGGAGTGTTTTCTAGAATCTCATCACACAAGTGTTTTAAAAGCAACAATAGAATCATAGAATGGCATGGGTTGGAAGGGACCCCAAGGATCATAGAGCTCCAACCCCCCTGCCACAGGCAGGGACACCAACCTCAGGCCTGGAGCTACACAAGGTTGCCCAGGGCCCCATCCAACCTGGCCTTGAACACTGCCAGGGACGGGGCATCCACTACTTCTCTGGGCAGCCTGTTCCAGCCCCTCACCACTCTCTCTGGAAAAAGTTCCCCCTAAGATCTAATCTAACCCTTCCTTCCTTGAGCTTTAATCCATTCCCCCTTGTCCTGCCATTATCTATCCTTTTAAAAAGTTGAATCCCTCCTGCTTATAAGCTCCCTTCAGGTACAACAAACCTTTGAATTTCTCTGTTCCATAATAAACCAGTCCCTGTTCTGTTACGTGCTGAGGGACGTTGAGCTTGTTCCCTCACGTTGTGTCTGTGCACTCTGTGTGCCAAGGCTTCCTGCTGGTGATGTGGCTGAATACATGCAAAACTGAATCAAGGCAGGATGGTGGGGTTCTCTTGCAAACTGAAGGCAAAACATGTTTTGCAAGAAACTGTTTGTGTGAGCAGTTAAAACTGGTTACAGGAGAAGCTTCCATACAGCAAAAAGTAAAAGCTTTTTCAACAGACCCCATGACTTTATGATATCTATTTGTCATGGACAGAGCTTTCTCTTCTAAGGATTAAGGGTAGCATCTTCCTGGTACAATAGCCCCTTCTGTGAGCTGAACATCAGTAGAAGGTATTTACTCATGTAGGCAAAAAAATTGGGTACCAGCCCAGGATTGAGTTATAAGATCATTAAGTTGAGGAGTAATTTTCTTCACTTGTGACTCACACCAACTATAGTTACCTACTCCTTGCAGTGTCTTCTGAACCCCTCCTCATTGTGTTTGGTTGAACACTTGAGAATCAAACAGAAAGACAGTTGCTTCTTAGATGTGTTTTTTTCCTGCCTATCTTACATCATTATTATGTGGATGTTAAATCTGTATTCTACTCTAAGGAGCACTGAACTGGTAGATTCAGTGGGCAGTGCTTTTGGTAAGGTAATCATTTCCAGATGTTCTGGTTAGGATCTAATTGCCTTAAGTATGTTGTGATGACAGTAGTGTGTTTTCATTTTGGTTTTGTCTCCTCCCTCCCCAGACATAGCTGTTGGTACAGAGTGGCTTTAGGAGGGAAAGGCTGGGAAAAAATGGTGAGTTTGATCTAATAAACTTATTCCTTAGGCCTCCTGTCTCTTTCACTCTGGCATTTCTGTTTTTCTGTAGCCAAACCAGATTGTCCTGGAAGACAACATCCTGGTTTCTCGTTACATCAGCAACCCACTGCTCATAGATGGTGAGTGTGCTTAGGAATTGCTTCTCTCTCCTTCCCCAACCTCACACCTGAGGATCTCTGCAACCTTTACAGCAACAGACCGGAATAATTGCCTGGTCTATGTCCCTCTAGTACTAGAAGAATGGAACTAGATAGTTCCTTAAAATCTGGAAGCTTTTCACAGAATCACAGGGGTTGGAAGGGCCCTGGAGAGCTCCTGGGGTCCACCCCCCCTGCCAAAGCAGCTCCCCAGCTCATATTGCACAGGGCGGCGTCCAGACGGGGCTGGAATCTCTCCAGAGAAGGAGACTCCACACCCCCTGGGCAGCCTGTCCCAGGGCTCCCTCACCCTCACTGGGGAAAAGTTCTGCCCCAGGTTGGTGCAGAACTTCCTGTGCTCCAACTTGCAGCCATTGCCCCTTGTCCTGTCCCCACAGACACTGAAAAGGGGCTGGCCATTTCCCCCTGCATCCCCTGCCTAAGATATTTATAAACACTAATTAGGTCCCCCCTAAGTCTTCTTTTCTCCAGGCTGAACAGTCCCAGCTCACCCAGCCTGTCCTCACAGGGGAGATGCTCCAGGCCCTTCATCATCTCTGTAGCCCTTCTCTGGACTCTCTCCAGGAGATCCCTGTCTTTTTTATCCCAGGGAGCCCAGCACTGGACACAATACTCCAGGTGGGGCCTGACCAGGGCAGAGCAGAGGGGGAGGATCACCTCCTTCAACCTGCTGATCACACTCCTCCTGATGCCCCCCAGGATCCCATTGTCTCTCTCAGCCCCCAGGGCACACTGCTGGCTCATGGCCAACCTGTCATCAACCAGGACCCCCAGGTCCTTCTCCACAGAGCTCCTCTCCAGCAGCTCATCCCCCAGCCTGTACAGATACAGTGGGTTATTTCTCCCCAGGTGCCAGACTCTCCACTTGCTCTTGTTGAACTTCAGTTTTCAGCTAGGAAACCTTCAGGCACCTGTGTCAGCAGCAGATAATGGTTTATTACTCTCAGGGGCTGTTGAAATTCCTCAGCTGGGTCTGTCTGAAGGGTATTTGCAATGACTGACTCTTCACAACTGTATTTCAGATTTCAAGTTTGACGTGCGCCTCTACGTTCTGGTTACATCCTATGATCCCCTTGTCATCTATCTCTATGAGGAAGGATTGGCCAGGTAGGAGAGGTTTCTTCTTTCTGAGTGTACCTGTCATTGGTGAGCCAGAGATGTCTTGGCTTACCTCTGTCCTCCTGACATGCCAGCAAATGAGGGACGTGCCAGTTAAAGGAGTTCTGCAGAGTTTATATATGTGATACTTCATCATGTTGTGTCCCATCAGGTTTCTTTATGTAGATTTTAGGGTCTTTAGTGAGGGACTTTATTATATATGTAACAAACAAAGTGAGCTTTCAACTCTGAAAGGTTGAATGGCCACACACACCATTGTTGATGTGTTCATTCTCAAGGGTGGGTTCTTCTGGAAACCTCTTTGAACTCTTGGTGCCTTTGTGCCCCTTCTCCATACTCCAAGGTGGAGGGAGTTTAAACTTTCTAAATTTTTGTTTAATCCTAAAGACAAAAGCAGTTGGAGACCTGTTGGCTTTATTGGCTTTTGTTTTAATACTTTCAATTGCTCTTCTAAACTTTAGTATTTGTATTTTCTACAGTATCAAGGAAGTGGGTTTAGATTAATTCACAGGTCTTAACCTGACAAGATTTTCTTTTGTCATGCAAGTGACATAAGATTCCTAGGAGGAACACTTAGCTAAAAGTCCATGATTAAGACAAACAGGTATTTATGGTAGGTAAGTACTTGTCTGTAGTAATTAATACACTTGAAATAATGACCCCTCTGAATTTCCAACAGGCCAGAAACTTAACTGTAGTGGTGTTAGAGGAGAGTATCATAGAATGAATCATAGAATGGCATGGGTGGGAAGGGACCCCAAGGATCAGAGAGCTCCAACCCCCCTGCCACAGGCAGGGACACCAACCTCAGGCCTGGAGCTACACAAGGTTGCCCAGGGCCCCATCCAACCTGGCCTTGAACACTGCCAGGGACGGGGCATCCACTACTTCTCTGGGCAGCCTGTTCCAGCCCCTCACCACTCTCTCTGGAAAAAACTTCCCCCTAAGATCTAATCTAACCCTTCCTTCCTTTAGCTTTAATCCATTCCCCCTTGTCCTGCCATTATCTGCCCTTTTAAAAAGTTGAATCCCCTCCTGCTTATAAGCCCCCTTCAGGGACTGGCACCCCGCAACGAGGTCCCCCCACAGCCTTCTCTTCTTCAGGCTGAAGAAGCCCAGCTCCCTCAGCCTCTCTTTGTAGGGCAGTACATCATAGAACTGTCTTCTGCAAGAGTTTTAAGCAATGCTGAATCTGTCTTATAAGCACACCTGATGTACTCAGAAAAAATATCTCTCTAGGGTTTAAGCCTGCATGTCTCTGATTTAGACAGACACTGAATCCGACTTACTTATCCAAAGCAGATACTGAATCCAAAGGGATATATTAATAATGATCCCACATTAATAACTTCCTTCAGGTGTGTTGTGATGTGCCTCTGCCTGCAAAGATAATGTGAACAGATTGTTTCCCTAAAGGGGGCAGGAAGGGGTAGCTCATCTCTTCAGTGGAAAACTTCACAACTATATTCACTTTAGAGAAAGAATCTTAAACATGCCTGGCATGTGAGACTCTTTTATTGGGAACTGGCAATTAATGTGCAATATTAGCAACTGACAAGGTATTGGAAAGTGAGGAGGGGAAACAAGATTGCTGATTGCAAATACAAGTAGATTGCTGGGATGTTCTGAAAATGCACAGTGGATAGCAAAGTACAATTTGCACCATCATTAATGTCTTAAAAGCTAGTGTTGTGTTTTAGCCCCAGCCAGCTGCAAAGCACCAGGAGGGTGTTCACTCATTCCTCCCCATTCCTTGGTGGGATGAGAAGGAGAACTTGCTAGGACAGGAAAGGGGAAAATAACAACAACACTTGGAACATACAAAGCTGCTGCTACCCAATGCAGTTTGCTCACTGCCCAGAAACCTGATACCTAGCCTCTTGTCCACTGAGCAGCTGCCTTTTCTCTCTGACCAGCCCCCTTTATATATGAGAGCAGGACTTCATGGTATGGAATACCCCTTTTGCCAGTTTGGGTCAGCTGTCCTGGCTGTGTTCCCTCACAGCTTCTCATGGAAAATTAACTCTATCCCAGCTGAAACCGGGAAGAGGTAGTTCAGCTGATCGTGTAACAAAGGGGTTTACTTCTGGAAAAAATCCATTTGTGAGAGAGGCAAGTTCTTCTCTGGGAGCAGGTGTGTCCATTCACAAAATCACAGACTCACAGGGGTTGGAAGGGACCTGGAGAGCTCCTGGGGTCCAACCCTCCTGCCAAAGCAGCTCCCCAGCTCATATTGCACAGGGCGGCGTCCAGACGGGGCTGGAATCTCTCCAGAGAAGGAGACTCCACACCCCCTGGGCAGCCTGTCCCAGGGCTCCCTCACCCTCACTGGGGAAAAGTTCTGCCCCAGGTTGGTGCAGAACTTCCTGTGCTCCAACTTGCAGCCATTGCCCCTTGTCCTGTCCCCACAGACACTGAAAAGGGGCTGGCCAATTCCCCCTGCATCCCATGCCTAAGATATTTATAAACACTAATTAGGTCCCCCCTTAGTCTTCTTTTCTCCAGGCTGAACAGTCCCAGCTCACCCAGCCTGTCCTCACAGGGGAGATGCTCCAGGCCCCTAATCATCTTCGTAGCCCTTCTCTGGACTCTCTGCAGGAGATCCCTGTCTTTTTTATCCCAGGGAGCCCAGCACTGGACACAATACTCCAGGTGGGGCCTGACCAGGGCAGAGCAGAGGGGGAGGATCAGCTCCTTCGACCTGCTGGCCACACTCCTCCTGATGCCCCCCAGGATCCCATTGTCTCTCTCAGCCCCCAGGGCACACTGCTGGCTCATGGCCAACCTGTCATCAACCAGGACCCCCAGGTCCTTCTCCCCAGAGCTCCTCTCCAGCAGCTCATCCCCCAGCCTAAACAGAGTAAGCAACGTTTGCAGTCTCCCACTGCCACAAGTGACGCAGTCGAGTTTCCCGCCTCTGGGGAGGTCGCAGGGGTCAGCCCACCCTGAGTGCAGGGGATGAGCCTCGCCCTGGGAAAGCCACCTGCCTGGTCATGGTGTCTCCCCTGCCAGGTAACCTTTCTTTCAGATTGCATCAGATCATAGAGCTCTGTGTGGGAAGTAGCTGGTGTGTGTGTGATATGCATACTGTGATAGGCTCAGCTGTACCTGTACAGCTATGGGACCAGTGTAGAGGGATTAAGGAGATGTTAGTTGTGGTCCAAGGACAATCCTGATTCTGGAGGGGAAACTCCACTTGTGTTACTGAACTTCAACTGCCCACTGAGCAGTTCCAGCTGTAGTGTTAGCTACAGCTAAAGGCTTGCAGCAAGACTCGTAGTTGAATGCTTTGCAACCAATATCTTTAAGTACTCTTAAACTATTCCCTTCTGTGGCTGTAGAGTTGGTTGCTGTGTGCAGCAAGTGTTGGCAAACTCTTTGGAGGACAAAACTTGGGTGTGAGCAGAGGTTGACAGAAAACTTCAGGTGGTCTGTGTCGTGTGGCCTCCAGGTGGCACTAGTGGTCTTTAGCTTTAGAGATCTGGCCTTTTCCCCATACTCCGGATCTGCAAATTCGGTGGGTGGAAGGTAAGGAACCCGAAGCTACTGATTCTGCCTTCCTGTGTAGGTTTTCTGCATTCCAATGAACAGTGTGAGGTGCTGGGAGAGACCCTTTTATTGCCTTACAGGGTGTAATGCTTTGGTTTAAAGCTGGACAAAGCTTTAGCTGTGTCTGAAGGGAGGGAATGCTTTAACTTTTTGGAGTGGAACCTTTTGGATTGTATTCTTTGCCTAAGAAGAAACAACCCAAACACTGTGCTTAAGAGTGGGAGCAATTTGTAACAGGGAATTTAGGAGGTAAGATCAGGGCCTGAAGTCAAAGGTGGTATTGAAGTAATCTAAAGGGAAACCCAGCATCAGATGAAAGGAGTCTGCTTTCAGGACCTCTGCTAGAGCTTGTGATGCACTATGGTGACTTCCAAGTTTTGAGTTTGCTTTCTGAAGGTAGGCAGTCTCTGAAGTGTAGTCACAGTGACCTCATTTGGGTTGTCCCTGGATGTGTTTTTAAAAAAGGGTAGATGAGGTACTTGGGGATATGGTTTAGCTTAGGACAGGAATGGTTGGGCTCAATGTTCTTAAAGGTCTTTTCCAACCTTGGGATTCTGTGGTGGTTTTGGCAGGTTAGGTTGATGGTTGGACTTGATGATCTGAAAGGTCCCTTCCAACCAAGACAATTCTCTGATTCTATGGTTCTCTTAATTTTCTCTTAACCTTTTGCTTTCAGACTACCTGTCTGAAAGGTAGTGTTCACCTCCAGTGTTAAACTTTGGACATTCCAAGTAGATGAGGAAGGAAGGAAGGGTTAGATTAGATCTTAGGGGGAAGTTTTTTCCAGAGAGAGTGGTGAGGGGCTGGAACAGGCTGCCCAGAGAAGTAGTGGATGCCCCGTCCCTGACAGTGTTCAAGGCCAGGTTGGATGGGGCCCTGGGCAACCTTGTGTAGATCCAGGCCTGAGGTTGGTGTCCCTGCCTGTGGCAGGGGGGGTAGAGCTCTGTGATCCTTGGGGTCCCTTCCAACCCAGACCATTCTATGAGGAACCTGACTGCTTCAGTAAAGTTGGTGGCCTCCAGCAGAAGAGAAGTGCTGTCAAGAACCTGTAAGGTGTAATGATCTTTAAAAGGAACTGGCATGGCAGAACACACACTTGTGATGTTTAAGTAATACTTCCTTAGGCTTGGTTTTCCTTGGCACAGCTAGACTTGTCATGGCATAATCTAGAGAGGAATATGAGGCTTCAGTGCTAGGGAGAAGGGATTATGGATTAAGCATGGTGTAACTTGTGTTTCACTTCCCATGTGTAAGAGTAGAGTTTCCTTTGAAGGAGATGTGAAGGGCATGGACCCAGAGGCATGAAACAAAGCTTTCAGCTATTGTTGCTTGATTGGAGCTGGAAGTACAGAATAATTCTTGGTTTGCCTGGGCCAATGTTCTCTTTTTAATTTTTTAAACACAATTTCCCAGGAATATATTGACTTCAAAGCTTTTTGGTTTTGTTTATCCCCTAAAGATTACTAAGTAAAACTTAGGAAGTGCTGATGTTGAGCAGGTCCTTCTTCTAGCTATTGCCACCCTCCTCCCTGTGGAATAATCTCTATTTTGTAGGGATGGAGCCTTAGGCCAGCAGAGCATCAGACTTCTGGAGGCTTACTAAGAATGATATCAGTGAATGTGCTTTGTTTTCATCCCTTGTCACAATACTACTCTTATGTTCTTGCCTTCCTCAAACTCTTACCAAACACCCTCTTGCATGTTTAGAGCTTAGTCCACCTCTAGAAGGAAACACTGGTAGAAGATTTGTTTGGAGATACTCAGTGATATGTTTGAAGGGAGTAGGGTGGGTTTTTTTCCCTCTTGAGGCTTGAAACAAGACTGAAGCTGTGCTTAAGGCATAAAGCAGCACTGGGGGATTTAAGATCCTTGTCTGTTGGATTGAAGAATGTGGTATAGAACACTTGTAGTACATGTTTTTACAAAGTAGACAGTGTATGGCTGTACATCTGTTAAATGGGCACATGTTTAGTAACTTACAGGACCATTATCATCTAGATTGGCCATCTGTGTGATTCATGGCCTTGAGAACTGTAGCTGGGACCTTTGGATTGAAGGTATAAGTTTGGAGAATGAGATGGTCTCAGCAAGCTTGGCCCAGGTTTGCCTGAAGGTACAACTCAGTCATCTGATCACAGTTAAAAATCTAGGTAGTTTATTTATCTGAGACTTCTAAATTATGCAAAGGAATAGATTTAGGGACAGGCATTTCATCTCCTAGTATGAGTAAGAGGTGCATTGTGCATAAAATACAGTCTTAATTGCAAATTTTGACATGCTTTTGAAGGTGACTTGACAAGCCCTCTTATGTGGAAGTCCTAAGGCTCAAGTGTTGAGTTGGTGGCTCATGCTGGTTTTTGAAGGGGTGTCTGTGCAAGGAGAGCATAATAAGCCTGACTTGTGGCTGAAGTACAGAAGAGGGTGGGGGCCAGGCATATCTTGTGCTGTTTGTGAGCTTTACCCATGTTGCCAACTGGGAGTGCCTCTCAGATCTGACTTCCCCTCCTTCTGTGTGCCTCCTTCTGGGACAGAAATGAGCCTGCTGGACCTCTCTTGCTTGGTGCCTGCAGACATCATGGGGCTTTGACTCATGGTGTGGGGAATTCATAGTGAAATGGCTCCTTGTTTTGGGGGACTTCTCAATAGCCTACTCTTTTGCCTAAACTACCAGGTAGCTGTATTTCTGAGTCTGAATGGCTGTCAAGGTCCCAGCCCAGCAGGAACTTCTTAGTCACATTTACATTGAGCTTGTGAAATAGATTTAAAAGGAGGGGAAAAATAGGCAAAACTAAGCTGAAAAACAAATGTTCATGCAAAGGGCCCAGGGCCCAGCAGCTGGGGGAGGCTTTCCAGGGGGATGTGAGAGCTGCTGTCATGGTGGGGTAGGGATGGTCTTCACAGTGACTGCCACTCGTTGCTACCCTGTGTCTGAGCTCACCCTGCTCAGCCTCCCAGCGCCCCTTCCTTTGGTAGCCTGGCTTCCTAATTAGCACTGGCTCTGCTGGGATAGTTACCTTTTCTGTGCTGGATTCCTGTGGTTTCCAAAGAATTCAGGTGCTTGATTGGAGCCAAGGAATTCACATGACCTCACAGGCTGCACTTAGTGCAGAGCTAGCCAAGCTGGCTGCAACAGCCCAGTCCCCCTTGTAGTAACCCCTGCCTAGCAGGCCTCTGCTTCTCAGGGAGCCTAACTCACTCCTGCATGGACACCTGGGACCAGACTGCAGCCTCTTCAGTAGACAGATGCTGTGCAGCAGTGTGTGTTTCACTAGGTGTCCCTGCTGAACTCTGGACCAGTGGATACTGCATCAAGACAGGAGACTTTCTGCTGCTTCCTTGCTTTTTTAAATGAAGATAAGCAGGGGTTGAGTCACTGAGTGGGTGGAAGATCTATCTGCTGCCTGTCTATCTGTCTATTTTAATAGACATTTACTGCCTATTCAGTCAACTAGACTATGCTTTTTACCTTGATTTTTCTTCTGTAAAATGGTGTAGTTGAGCCTCAGGCTGCTACTGTTTGAAAGCTGTAAGGAAGCCTGTGATATATATACATATATATTTATATATATACACATATATTTATATATATACACATATATTAATATATACATATATAGTTATACATATATAGTTATATATATACATATATAGTTAAATATATATGTAATAGAAATATTTTTTACTCTCTGTAGTGAAGTCATGGCCTAGTGATGCCCTTTGTTAAATCTGGTTCCCACAGCAGGTAGGTAGAGATGAGTCTGTGGTATGGCCCTTAGGGTCCTTTTCCAAGGGTTTCATTTTGACCAACCTACTCTTGTTGAGCTTCATCAAAACTGTTCTTTTGGTGAAAAGGTTTGTTTAAAATAAGGAGTGGAAAAATAGCCATGTTTTACGTCTTGAGGTGATGTAGCTTCAGCAACCTGTCCTTTTGATGGCATATTTTAAGAAATTCTGAAGGAAAGGTAGCTAAATACTAAGTAGGAAATGATTTTTGATCTCTTCTGTTGGTTCCTCATCTGTCATGTTCCTCAAATTATTTTTCCCTCCCTCCTTAGTCCTTTGAGTAGGTCTCTGGGTAGCAGAATGTACCCAGGCATAGTGGGTCCCTGGGTTGCACTACCAGGGGCAGTGTACTAAAGAATTGGAGAGGCTGGGCAACTCTTAGTGACAGTCTGCACAGTAAGAAACTAGGGAATATGAGAAACAGAAGAGGTTCACTGAAGCAGAGTGGCTGAGGTTGTCAGAGATCTTTTGAGATCATCTAGTCCAGTCCCCTGCTAAAGCAGGGCTGCCACCTGGAGCCAGTTGCCCAGGACTATGGCCAGACAGACTTTTGAAGATTCTGGAGTCTCTCTCCTTGGAGACATACCTAAGCAACCTGTGGGAGTGTTTGCTCACCCTCATGGTGTTTCCTTATGCTCCATAGGTTCAAAATCCTGGTAATGGCAGTGCTTAAGTTGAAAACTTGTAAAATTTGTTATGAAAATATAAGTATTTTGTTTCTTTCCTGTTCCTGCAGCCACCTGCTCCTGAATCTTGTTCTTTAACAAAGAGCTGTTTGAATAATTTTATCCAGCTTTGGTTGGGGAAAATCTGCCAGCACAGAGATGCCACCAAAGCACCTTTTTATGTTTAGCAATTCTCTTTGGCTCCTATTCATAGTCAGTTGCAAAGTGACATACCAGGTGGGTCCTGTGGAAAATATTCATGTTGGTGATGGGGGGATTGTGATAGTCTCTAGGCTTCTGTTTTCTGTCCTGTAGAGCAAGGGAGCTGGGTCCCAAGTGGCATTTTGGAGTCCAGACCTTGACAGAGTTACAAATGCAAGTATCTGTAGTTCTCATCTACCAGTTCTAGTCCATTGGACAATTCCCTTAGGGCATCTTGTTTCTTTTATTCTTGATTTTAAAAGCAGTTCATGGGAACTGTAAAGAGAATTGAACAGTGCAAACAACTTTCTATGTGGCCTTAGTTCCCTAAACAGTGTGGCAGCTAACAGACTGTCAGGGGAAGGGGATGGAAGAGAAAGTGACTCCAAGCCTAAGCTGTGAGGAGTGTGCTTATAGAAACATGACACTGGGTATTTCCAGGACATTTAGGCAGGAACTCTCTGTGGAGTCATGGAAAACACTGTCAGAATGTGTGCTTTTTTCTGAAGCACTTGTTTGAGAGAGAAGGGATGAACTATTCTTTCCTTCTTCCCACTCCAGGGTCTTTTTGATGATGAGAGGGCTGGAGCAGCTCCCCTACAAAGAGAGGCTGAGGGAGCTGGGCTGGTTCAGCCTGGAGAAGAGAAGGCTGTGGGGGGACCTCATTGCAGCCTGCCAGTCCCTGAAGGGAGCTTATAAGCAGGAGGGGATTCAACTTTTTAAAAGGATGGACAATGGCAGGACAAGGGGGATGGATTAAAGCTAAAGGAAGGAAGGGTTAGATTAGATCTTAGGGGGAAGTTTTTTCCAGAGAGAGTGGTGAGGGGCTGGAACAGGCTGCCCAGAGAAGTAGTGGATGCCCCGTCCCTGGCAGTGTTCAAGGCCAGGTTGGAGGGGGCCCTGGGCAACCTTGTGTAGCTCCAGGCCTGGAGGTTGGTGGCCCTGCCTGTGGCAGGGGGGGTGGAGCTTTGTGATCCTTGGGGTCCCTTCCAACCCAGGCCATTCTATGACTTACTCTGCCTCCTTTCCCAGGCCCTGGCTAGATGTCTCTAATAAGCATTCCAGAGCTGCCAAGTTGCATGCAAAGCCATGTAACATCTATTGTAAATATTTAACCATCCAGTTTAGGTATTTCCAAACGACTTGTCTGTGACAAACTTCACCACTTTACCTTGTGGTCAGTTGTTTTTCTAATGTGGGGATAGGGCAAAGAGTGGTGTGCAAGCCCTGGTAGATGTGTTTTGTAGTTTGTGATGTCAGCAGGGAGAAGTGCTGCGTGTCAGTTGTGGTGCAGGTGGCCTACTGAAGGTGGAACTTAAGCTTGTTTATTAGGCTTACAGTGACCTCTTGCACAATGGGGAGGGAAGGCAGTAATCTGTCAGTATCTGAATGCCAAAGAGGAAGCCTGAAGCATGACAGGGGAGGCAGAGGGCTGGAATGCCATTAGGGTGTACTGTTAGTCTGGAGGTTGAGGGTACTTTTGGAGCCTAAAGGAATTAGTAAGGATTTCTCCCTTGATTCTTCTGTTCCTGCTGCTACTACTGCCACCCTACTGCTTGCTTTTGATTGCTTGTTTCCCTTCTCTGATCCAAGAGAAAGTGCAGCCAGAGGGAAGGCAAATGTGCTGTTGAAGGTGAGCTCTGTAGCAGTGTGTAGCTGCTGGTAGAGGGAACTGGTTGTTGCCTTCATCTCAGCTGGCATGTGCCTGTGTGACTTGGCTGTGACCAGCTGAGACATGTGCAGGTGTGTCAGAGCCATGGAATGTACGAGTGTCAAGTCTCTGCTCCGAGCTTTGAGTTCAGAAATGAAGAGCATCTCCTCTGGCCTGCTGAGGGAAGAGAAGCTGCAGTCAAAGGGAGGGTGGCTGCCAGGGCTGTTCACAAAAGGATTGCTGCTGCTTCTGCCTGGGAGGCTGCATTGCTGGCAGCAGCTTGAGTGGAAACGAACAGCGCACAGTCAACCTTGCTATAACCTTTCCTATCTCCAGCTGTAGTTTTGGGGGTAGAAACTCTCCCAATACTCTTGTTTAGAGGCTTTTGGAGTCTTAACCTCTTGTAAATCATACTAGTAGGTGTTCTTAATTTTCTTAACTTATCCCTTTCCTCAGATCTTGAAAGGACAAAGATTCCTTAGGAGAGGATCACTGAATGGGAATGCAGTAAGGCCAGAGAAACGAGTTAATGAAAGTGATTCTCTTTGATATCACTTGTTCAGTTTAGACAATGACTACAAATGCTACATAACATCAAAGCAGGGGAAGGTGCTTCCTATGCTGCTGCTTTGAGCTCTATTATCTTTAAGCAATACATACCCTCGGTGACCCATGATAATTCTGTGATGGGGGCTGTCTCTCCTACTTCCTCTGCTTTTCTCACACCCTCTGCCTCCAAGTCTGTTGGCTACTGAAGTTCAGCCAACAGAGGAGAAAGTCAGCTTTGAAAACTTGTGGCTAGAACCTGCATTATGGAGAAGGCAAAACAGAGTTGATATGCTTCTGATGGTGGATACAGAACAGACATGCATTCCTGATTACCTCTGTAACATTTCACATAGTTAACAAGAGCTGCTGGATTAGATGAGGTGGGATCAGAAGAATGCACTGAAGTGGAAAACTTCACCTGTTCCTACATTTCTTTTTTTTCACTTGACAAGTCCTACAGGAAAGTTCTTTGGAAGAATTCAAAGTGATGTGGATCCAATTGTTGAGCCACTCAGACCACATAAACTTAACTGCCAGCAGTAAACAGCAGTGTTAAGTGTGTTGGGTCTCTGCATTGCAAAGCCTCCAGAGTAGTCCAGAACTTGGACAGGATCAGAGCACAGTGGGGGAAAATAAGAGTTGTTTGAAGCACAGCAAGGAAGAGGGGGTGTTATTGAGCTGAAGATAGTGTTTTGAAGAGTTTCACTTGATAAAATAGTCTCCTTTGGCTGTAGATGCACTGCTGCTTGTAGCCAGGCCAGCCTCCAGTTGAGGAGTACTCTGGGATTCCTGGCTGATTGCAGGCACCCACATAGCAGCATCCACGAGTAATGCTTTGGCTAGGAAACAGTCCTATCCTGGCAGATGGTGATCTGGCCTCAGCTATTTGTCCCTTCATCACTCTTTGGCTGGACTGTAGCAATATGAGCTACCTGGGCATGAAGCCTTTAGTGCTCAGGAAAATAGCTCGTGCAGAATGTTGCAGCATGTGCTTGTGGTAAGCTCTGTTAATGGGAAAACATCAGGCTCACCCTTTATTTTATGTGTGACTTTACTGTATAGGTTATAAATGGATTTCAGGATCTGGGCCCTTATCTTTTAGGAGACAAATACTCTAAGAAGTGGACAGACATTGGAAAAGAACAGGGCCCAGAAATGTAACTGGAAAAGAGTGGGACTCTGAAGGGAAGTCATCACCTCAAAAGATTGTAAAGATATTTTTTTCAAGAGTTTATTCTGGTCTCAGTTAAACACCTAAAAGCTTTTACAGGCATTAGAGTTTTCCTACTTCCAATTCTTACTGTAAGGCCTGTTCCTATGAGCTTGGTGTCTCAAAAAATAACCTGTAAACCTCTGTTTGAAGCAAGGCATTTGGTAGCATGCAAGTCACTTGCCTCTCCTGGAGACAAGAAGTGTGGTGGATGAGTAGCCTTGTTACTCAGTGGAAGAAAGATACAGAGAAATACAGTATGAAAAGCTGTAGAACTATAGTGTACTGAAGGTAATTGTTACTGGTATTTCAGTGGTAGTAACATTCTTCCATCACAAGGGGTGTGGGCTATTGCCAGCATTGTACTTGTGATGTGTTGGCATTCTAACATCCAGAGGCTATTGAAATAACTTGGATTTTCCATTTGCAGGCTTGTATTTAGCATGAGGCTGTCAAACCAGCTCTTGGAGAATGTATTAAGCTGTTTTGGGGGGTTTTTTGATAGTAGGTTTGAATAATGTTTTGTGGGGTGTTTTTTGATGTATTGCTGAACTGGTCCATAATATCCTTTAAGATGACAACATCCTAGTAAGTCTACAACACATTGAAATCCCTTCTGAATAATCAGTTCCCATGGAAATCTAAATTCTATGGGCATGGAGCTCAGACCAACTAATAATCAAAGACTCTCCCTAGAAGGAAGCCAATGCAAGCATTTTCAAGGTAAAGAAATACTGTTGTTTAGAAGATCATAGAATCATAGAATGGCATGGGTTGGAAGGGACCCCAAGGATCAGAGAGCTCCAACCCCCCTGACACAGGCAGGGACACCAACCTCAGGCCTGGAGCTACACAAGGTTGCCCAGGGCCCCATCCAACCTGGCCTTGAACACTGCCAGGGACGGGGCATCCACTACTTCTCTGGGCAGCCTGTTCCAGCCCCTCACCACTCTCTCTGGAAAAAACTTCCCCCTCATATCTAATCTAACCCTTCCTTCCTTTAGCTTTAATCCATTCCCCCTTGTCCTGCCATTATCTGCCCTTTTAAAAAGTTGAATCCCCTCCTGCTTATAAGCTCCCTTCAGGGACTGGCAGGCTGCAATGAGGTCCCCCCACAGCCTTCTCTTCTCCAGGCTGAACCAGCCCAGCTCCCTCAGCCTCTCTTTGTAGGGCAGCTGCTCCAGTCCTCTCATCATCCTCGTGGCTCCTCTGACCCCTCTCCAACAGTTCCACATCTCTCTTGTATTGGGGGCCCCAGCTCTGGACACAGGACTCCAGCTGGGGCCTCCCGAGGGCAGAGCAGAGAGGGACAATCCCCTCCCTGTCCCTGCTGCCACCCCTCTGCTGATAGAGCCCAGGATCCCATTGGCCTTGCGAGCTGCAAGAGCCACTGCTGGCTCATGTTCAGTCTCTCACCCACCACAATCCCCAAGTCCTTCTCAGCAGGGCTCAGATATGAACCCCTGGCAGACATAGACAATTCCTCATATTTCTGATTACATGCATAATTAAAAAAAAAGCTGATAAGCATGATGAACCTAATTATCCTCTGCTTCAAAGTATCTAGGGAGCCTTGACTTTGTGAAATAGCTTGTTACTTGTGCTCAGTATCTCCCAGGATCTGGCTGAAAGCATGTTACCAACAAATGCTTTCAATATGCTGGCAATAAAGGATTGTGAAGGTGGAAATGATGAAATGATTTACCAGCACTATATGTGATAGGGCTGTTGTCACTGCTTTCAAAACAGAAGTACTAAATCCAGGAAACTTACAGTTAAACTGAAAAGAAATTCAAATACTTTAAGCTGTAGAAATATGTGGAAAGGGGATCCAAACTTCCAAACTCTTCTCTGTTGCCAACTGCTCTGACTTCATATGTAGTTAAAGCTCAGAAAAACATGGTGCAAAATGTTTTTCACTTGTTTAATCTTGTTGCTTAAAGTCAGTTACATCAGTTAGTTCCATTGTTTGTTTGTTTCCCCTGCTCTCACCTGTGTATTTAAGGATATATTTAGTCTAATGAGCATCTTCATGGATTTCCTAGTATTGTTCTTGTGGAGAGAGAGGTATTTCTCAGACCTCTGGGTCTACTGGGGGCAGTAGTGGTTTCATTTTCACTGAGAAATGGGATTGGTTTTTTTTTTGGCAGTTTTCTAAAGGAAGGAATTTTTTGGTGTGTAACTTGTTAGAAGTCCCTGTATAGTTCAGCTTCTTCTGAGCTATGGAAAATAACAGGGGAAGAAGGATAAAAGAGTGATGACTATTAATAAAGCAAATTGGGGGATGCATTCCTTTCTGGACATTAACTTCATTGGACAGCCAGATGCTCCAAATTCTTCTCACTCTCTTCCATTTTTCCTGAGCACTACCCCCTCTTTTCCTGCCTGGAGGCTTCACCAAATCTACTTGCCCTTTTTTGTAACTAACCCTGTTTTCCTTGGTACTTTCTTTCTCTCTTGTCAGGGTTTCTTAGGATAATATCTGGCTTTACCCTTTCTTACTTCCCTGTACCTCTTTTTAGCCCCTGGTGTCTTAAGCTATTGCAGTATAGGAGAATGGTCAAGGCAAAGAAGGTGTATTTTGTTGCTTTTTGTTTTTTGAACTAGAACATGCTTGCTGTTACCAGCTGTGGTGGTTAGCACTGGCTCATACTGGTCACTCTGCCAACAAGATGCCCTGGATTCTGCCTTTGATCTTTTATTTGTTTATTCTTTTCCAAACTCTGAGGCCTAAAATACATATTGAAACAGGAATTGATTATATGTAAAATAAGAGGACTGCAGTTGGACTAGATGATCACTGTAGGTCCCTTCCAGCTGGAAATGTCCTGTTACACCAGCAAGTTAAATATAAGGTATCCTTGTCTGCATGTAGAATTTTGAAATGTCACCACAAATGGTATTATTCTCTGCTTAATGTTTGAGGGGGTTTTATTTTGTGGCTCAGTCCTAAAATGGAGGCTCTGCCTACTTCTGTGCTGGCTTTGCAGCCTAACACTGTTTGCTATGTCTGAAAGAGGTATACCTGCATCTGATTCAAAGCTAATTTGTGGAGCAGATCAAGTAGAGCACATTTGATGGATTCTCATTGCATGCATTCTCTCCCTCACTGTTAATTGTGGTTGTTGTATGTCGGGGCAGACAGCAGGCCTGCCCGCGGCCTAGCTCTCTTCTCCCAAGATGTAGGCCCTGACAATATTCTTCTGATCCCATGAGAGAGGAGAAGTTTCTCATGCTGAGAGGATCCTAATAATCACATTCTCAAAGCACAGAGGCCTTGTTGATAGGGGTACAGGCTACCCTAAACCAAGAAGCAGTTATGGGAAGGTATTTGGGAGTAACAGAACATGTCAGGAACCAACCAGAATAAGATGGTCAAAACCAGCAGGTGTGTGGATGGTTTTAGGTATTAAAGGTAAAGTAAGGATATTTAGCTATAAGATAGGCTTATCAGAACTCATTATAATTACTAACCAATCAGTGTGGTGTGAACAGTGTGTGTAACCAATGAGCAGTTTTTAGCTTGCCACGTTTGCAGTAGAATCATAGAATGGCATGGGTTGGAAGGGACCCCAAGGATAAGAGAGCTCCAACCCCCCTGCCACAGGCAGGGACACCAACCTCCAGGCCTGGAGCTACACAAGGTTGCCCAGGGCCCCATCCAACCTGGCCTGGAACACTGCCAGGGACGGGGCATCCACTCCCTCTCTGGGCAGCCTGTTCCAGCCCCTCACCACTCTCTCTGTAAAAAACTTCCCCCTAAGATCTAATCTAAACCTTCCTTCCTTTAGTTTTAACCCATTCCCCCTTGTCCTGCCATTATCTATCCTTTTAAAAAGTTGAATCCCCTCCTGCTTATAAGCTCCCTTCAGGGACTGGCAGGCTGCAATGAGGTCCCCCCACAGCCTTCTCTTCTCCAGGCTGAACCAGCCCAGCTCCCTCAGCCTCTCTTTGTAGGGCAGGTGCTCCAGCCCTCTGATCATCCTCGTGGCTCCTCTGAACCCTCTCCAACAGTTCCACATCTTTCTTGTACTGGGGACCCAAGCTCTGGACACAGGACTCCAGATGGGGCCTCACAAGAGCAGAGTAGAGTGGGACAATCCCCTCCCTGTCCCTGCTGGCCACCTGCAGTAATAAAGGTCTAGAATCTGTGTGATTTCACCCAATAAATTGGCTTCACCTAAAATCCCTATTGAATCGTGTGTTGCTCTCTGCTGGTCACCACAGCTGTAGGTCATATTTAGCAAGCACATCATTTGTTCAAGAAATACTGTAAATCTTTATCCCCCTTTACAGGTTTGCAACAGTGAGGTATGACCAGACATCCAAGAACATTAAAAACCAGTTTATGCATCTGACCAACTACAGTGTCAACAAGAAGAGTGGAGATTATGTCAGGTACTTGGCTGGAAAATGGAAGCTGATCTCTAGAATCTGAGTTGTTTTACCCAAGTTGGTCTAAGGCTGGTGCAAGCCAGTGGTGTCAACTTGCTTTTTGAAATTTCTTTTTAGCTGTGATGATCCTGAAGTAGAGGATTATGGGAACAAGTGGAGCATGAGTGCGATGCTGAGGTACTTAAAACAAGAGGGAAGAGACACTGCAGGTCAGTCCAGATCTTGTTCTTTTATCCCTTTGTTGGATCTTAATCATCTCACTAGTGCGAATCCTAAGAAGTCAGGGAAGAGCCCCAGTGAGTCCCATTTAGCACCATAGCAGGGTGGAGGGAAGCATTGTTCCTTACAGCTTGTTTCCTAGAGCTGTGCATTTATTCTCTATCCCCAGAGATGAGTCCTATCCCCAGAGATGAGGCCTACCCCTTCCCTTTTTGCAAATAATATTCTGAGACTTTCTCAGGGTGTGTTTCTTAATATTTTGCCTACATTTCCCCTTTCTTAAGGTCATTCCATTCCTTCTAAAAGCTTCCCTCCCTCTACTGCTCCCATGGCCTGTTCAGTCTGATGAGTGACCAACCTCTGGAGAACTGTGCCAGTTTGAATGACTCTTGGATGTGGTGTCATCTTTCCATGGCTCAGGTTTTTGCTGGGTGTTTTCATTTCAGTCTGTGTTTCATATAAATTAGCTCCCTCTTCCACACCTTTGCCAGGTCTGCTGGGAGTAAATACATCTGCAGAGCTGAATCCAGGTATATCCTTTAAAGGATAAATTACCTGTGATACTGAGGCATCAGTAGCAGTATTGATAGCAGCTATGCCTATTTTGCAAACATTGCCAGGGAACATTAAATATTGGAGGAAGGGTTTGAATCTGACTTTCAGATGGAAGTAGCTTTCTCTCCATCCTATGTGTGCATGGCTGCCCAATCACTTGTCCCATTTGTTTTCAGTAAGCTGGGTGTGCAGAGTTAGTTAGGTTTCCATAGCCCACCCTAACCTAAAGTACAAAACACACACTCTTAGTTACTAAGCAAACTGCTGAGCACTGCAAGCAGGTTTCTCTAACTGTCTATTACAAGGCTTCTTGCACCTTTCTCTGATGCATCTGGTTCTGGTTGTAAGGAGGCACAATGCTGCCTGGAAAGCCCTGGCCTTCCCCAGGCTGGCAAGATTCTTTTTGTGCTCTGGGATGTTTATGTGCATTTAGACATTCCCATGCTGTGTTGCTTCCACTTAGTTGTCTTCTGGCACAGAAGTTCACATCTGAATTTCCTTGCATGCTCCTCTGTAATTATTCAGGTCCCTGCATGTCATCATCTGACCATGAGAAATAGTAGTTGTAGGGCTAAATCAAACTCTCTAGTCAAGTGGTTTGTACTAGATGTTCTTTGGGACAGAGATTACCAAATGTCTTTGTGGGTTTGCTGGAGGTCTTGTGTTTGCTTGTGTTTCCTTTGAGGGGTGGGGAAAGCTTGTGCTGTCTCACTAGTAGTTTTTCAGACTAGTGTTGGTTCATTCCCTCTTCTCATTTCTCTATTGCTTGTCCTTGAAACTAAGTGTGGTGTTCTTTCTCTTGCATGACTCATCCAAAGCCCAATGTAGAATCCAGGTCTACATCTAACATCCATCTTTTCTTGCCTTTTGCTCCCACTGTGAGCTCAGATTCCTGTTCCTGAGCTCTGCTTACAGGGTTATACAGAAGCTGGAGACAGCTTCTTAACTGAAACTGGAGATTATCTCTAGGTCAGCAGGACTGGGAGCTGTCACCAGTCATATCACTTTGAAATGATTTGTGAATCATGGTATGGGAACAGCTGCTTTAGAGGAAGGTGCAACATCACAGTTATCTCCCAGAAATTTTTCTTGTGGACTTTTCTATCTCAGTGGCTATTGGTTATTCTCTGTAGTTTAAGGGCTTATCTCACTAAAGCACTCTGGTTTAATCCTTCCTAATACTCTGAGTGGGTGGTGATCAGACTCCAGCTGACTTGTGCTGATGTGCTTGCCACATGTTTCTACTTAGTTGCAGTGTACATCCACTCACTCCTGTCATTCTCATTTGTGAGTATTTTGCACTAGGCTCCTTATGCATGTATCTATTTATGCTTGCATGGATTTCCTGATGGCATTGCTTTGTCATCCATAGGCTCTCACATGCTTTGATTCACAAAGAGATATATATATATATCTCCATATGCATATTCTTGTGTTTTTCTAGATAGTATGTGCTACTTCACAATCTCCTCTTGTCCTTTCTCCCCCTTCCTCCCCTCCTTGCAGCACTGATGGCCAACGTGGAGGACCTGATTATCAAGACTGTAGTGTCTGCTGAGCTGACCATTGCTACAGCTTGTAAAACCTTCCTTTCACACCGTGGCAGCTGCTTTGGTAAGACACTGGGGGCATCTCTGGCTTTGGAGTACCCTTGAAACATCCAGCTTTCTGATGCTACAAAGAATGTTCATTCCCCTACTGCAAGGAAGCTAGGTACTGGGTTTTGTCTCAGTATAGCCCTCTGAGGAGAGGGGACTATGAAGCCCCTGTGCCAGTGTCATTCATCAGAATCCCATGCTGGAAAATGGGGTGATGGAAAGAACTTGAAAGGGAACTGGGGGGGCGGAGGGGGTACTGGAAAGTTGAAGTTACTGACCCAGTAGTGCCCTTGCAAAGGCTGGCTGTGGATGATTAAACATCCCTTTAGAGTATTTAATATTTTCTATTGAGCCATTTAGCCCAATGTCGTTCTGAATTACTGTCCTACGTGCATCTGAGGACCAGAGAGGAATGTGTAATGCAGAGCCCAGGATGACGGTGGGGGCCGTGTCTGGGCTTGTGCTTGTGTGCGAGTACCGCATGGTGGCGGCAAAGCTTATTTCTGGCAGAAGCTGGCTGCAGAACCATGTGCTGGCAAAGGGGTTTCAGAACTCGCTGCCAGCAGATGCTGGGACAAGGTCCAGAAAGCAGCGGCTGGTACCACAGTGTGCCTTCTCCCACTTTCCAGCGGCTGCTTCCCAGCCTTCCCTAAAGAGGCCTCCTCCTGCTCTTAGTTGCCCTTTGCTCATGTGGATACATTCATGAAGATGGAGTCTTGGGGCAGGGGAAAGAAGTCTAGTATTGGTCTCAGCCAGTGCTTAAACCAAAGACCAAGCTTGTCTTAAACTAGTCTGTGTTTAGATCTTTGGGACTTAAATTTAAACTGCGTGACAGGTAAATCATAGAATGGTCTGGGTTGGAAGGGACCCCAAGGATCACAGAGCTCCAACCCCCCTGCCACAGGCAGGGACACCAACCTCAGGCCTGGAGCTACACAAGGTTGCCCAGGGCCCCATCCAACCTGGCCTTGAACACTGCCAGGGACGGGGCATCCACTACTTCTCTGGGCAGCCTGTTCCAGCCCCTCCCCACTCTCTCTGGAAAAAACTTCCCCCTAAGATCTAATCTAACCCTTCCTTGGTCCTTGCATTGCACTTGGTATTGACAGTTCTGCAGCTTTCAATGCTCCTAATGCACATGCTGCCATCTTTGGATATTCAGGGGTAATAAGACAGTCAAGAATCAAAGAGCAGCTGTGGCTGATGTGTTGTTTAGTTACCTGCCAAACTAGCTGCCCTCCCAGCCTTAGCTTCTCTGGATGATGCCTTTGTTCAAAGCTGGAGAACCTTGGCATACATGGGGAGTTGTGAGTTAGGTAAGAGTTTTAGTGAAGTAGCAGTTTATCAGCTACTCCCCAAATGTCAGTGACTGGATTAAAACACTAAAGCAGCCCACCAAAAAGCTTTAACTGCCTCTCTTATTGCTCCTCCCTTTTCCTCCCTTGGTTGTGTCTCTAGAATTCCTCTGAGTTGTGTATGTGGAAACTAATGTTCCTAATGTACTTTCTGCTGGGCCTGGCTCTGAGGTTATCCCACTTCCTGCTGCCTCCCCAGGGCTGCACTAACCACCCTCTCAGATGCTCCCCCACAAATAAACTGTTTTGTTCCATTTATTTCAGTGTAAACATAAATTAAGAGCTTCCCAGGAAAGAGAGCTTAAGTAGGAGCCATACTGCTTCCCTAGGGAGCCCGAGGCATTTCCAGAGCTCAGTACTTTCTGCCACCTTCCCCCACAATTAAGTGGTGGTCCTTGTCCAAAGGATTTGAACTACCCTTGTCATGCTCTATGGCTCATTCTTCATCTGTGTGTCTTGTTCTGAGGCTCTCTAGTTGTGCCACTTTTAACCTGATGGTGAAAAGGTGGGGTTTATTCTAGCTGGAAATGTCCAGCATGGCAGAGTTCATAGCTGTTAGCATGAGGGAGAAAACTGGGAGGGAAGATTTCAAGGCAGCATGCACAGGCTTCCAAGAACCTTCCCCTTACCTGCCCTCCCTTCTCCCCCCCATTCTGGGCTGTGAACAATGACACTGCATGTGTGTCCTGAGATACTTTTCAAAGGCTCAATCTGCCTCAGACTTCAGAAACCTGCATCTGACATTGAGATACAGAGTTAGGCCTTGTTTGGAAAGCTACTAGAAAAAGATGACTAACAGAGTGTATCCTCTACTGCCTATCTCATGATTCTATGATTTGTAATGCTGTTCTAGGGAATAGACCAGCACAATTGCTGCCACCTTGCTAAAAACTAAATCACAAGTATGCTTTTGTCCAGATTAGATTGCCTGCTTGGTTCTCCTAACAGTTTAACACTGCTGTGGCCCTTCATTCCTTTCCAAGTAAATGTTTTTTTTTAATGTAATATACTTGTTTTCTAGATTTGAGGGAAGAGATTCCATTTGTGGCTTCTTCATGGTTGAAAATAAGATTGGTGAGACAGTCTGTGGTGTTCCTGCTGCCAGTGCTTGCCTAAGAAGTGAGGGTGGTAGGTCAGGATGATTCTTCTTCTAAGGTCAAAGTGGAGAGCTGCTGGCAATTTCTGGAAAGATTGTAGTGAGTCTTTTTGGCCCTGTCATGTGAGCTGTTTACCCCATTCTACTATTAATCAGTTCTCAGAGGACTTGGGATGCACAGTGGTTGTGTTCCTCTGAAGTGTATCACAAAGTAGACCTAAGCAGTGCATGACCTTCTTGTTCATGTGTTGTCACTGATGTGATCTCAAGCCCCTATTTTGTTCTTTAAGATTAGCTAATAATTCCTCCTGGCAAATTAAGCTGAAAGTAAAAATGATCTGAACCAGTAGCTCCAGATGAGGATGTGTTGCAGGACTCTGACCCATGGCATTGTCCTGAAGCTGGTCACCAGATAAGTAGTTGGTTGCCTCTGGAGACTTAAGAGAAACTGCATTTTGCACAGGGATGTGACCTCCCAGTGTGTGAGCAGCAGCTATGATAGGGATACGTATCTCAAGCTGATGAAAGGTTGCATGGGAGCTAAGTGCTTCTGGGCAGGCTACAAAAGGCAGCGAGGCCTGCTTACAGACAGCCTGAAAGATCTATCTGTAGGATCACAGAATCCCAGGGGTTGGAAGGGCCCTGGAGAGCTCCTGGGGTCCAACCCCCCTGCCAAAGCAGCTCCCCAGCTCATATTGCACAGGGCGGCGTCCAGACGGGGCTGGAATCTCTCCAGAGAAGGAGACTCCACACCCCCTGGGCAGCCTGTCCCAGGGCTCCCTCACCCTCACTGGGGAAAAGTTCTGCCCCAGGTTGGTGCAGAACTTCCTGTGCTCCAACTTGCAGCCATTGCCCCTTGTCCTGTCCCCACAGACACTGAAAAGGGGCTGGCCAATTCCCCCTGCATCCCATGTCTAAGATATTTATAAACACTAATTAGGTCCCCCCTNCACAATACTCCAGGTGGGGCCTGACCAGGGCAGAGCAGAGGGAGAGGATCACCTCCTTCGACCTGCTGGCGACACTCCTCCTGATGCCCCCCGGGATCCCATTGGCTCTCTCAGCCCCCAGGGCACACTGCTGGCTCATGGCCAACCTGTCATCAACCGGGACCCCCAGGTCCTTCTCCACAGAGCTCCTCTCCAGCAGCTCATCCCCCAGCCTGTACTGATACAAGCAGTTATTCCTCCCCAGGTGCCAGACTCTCCACTTGCTCTTGTTGAACCTCATCTGGTCTCTCCCTGCCCAGCTCTCCAGCCTGTCCAGGTCTCTCTGGATGGCAGCGCAGTGTCCTGTGTGTCAGCCACCCCTCCCAGCTCTGGATCACTGGCACTTGCTGAGGGTGGGTGCTGTTCCCTCAGCAAGGTTGTCAGTGAAGTTATTAAACAGGGCTGGACCCAACACTGAGCCCTGGGAGGCTGGTGAAGTAGGGGATGAAACGAAGACAACAGGGTATGGCATGTATTTTTGCCAGCATCTAGTGTACCACTATTTTTTCTACTTGCTGAAACATGAGCCTGAAGGAGTAGTAAACTTCAGACCACTGTTAATTCCCAGCTCTAATCAACCTGGTGGTGACACTGTTAGCTCCCCTGCAATCCAGAGGGCAGGGCAGGATGGGGTAATCAGCATGTTGATCCAGCCAGAGCAGTGAGTTTCATACTTGGCTGCTCCTGTGTCCTAAGGCTGAACTGGTCAGGCTTATGCTTCTAATCATATCTACATGAAGATGGTATAGAGCAAACAATAAACTATTGTACTACTTGAGTGGTGCTGAATTGGAGCCAAATGCTTCAAAAGTTGTCATTTGTATGTAATCACCAGTTCTCAACCATCTCTGTTGCTGTTCTTTGTGAGCATTTCATTTTCTTAGTGGTACCAATTGACCTCTTTGGGTAGTGGTAGCTTTTTGTGGTCCTGAAGAGTGCTGGGGTTACTCCATAATGAATTTTGCAGGACACTACAACACAAATTGAGATTCTTAAAGAATTTCTCTGCAGATTTGCTTGACATGAGTATATAGGTGAATCCCTGCTTAGAGACCTAAGTCAGCCATCCACATACTGTACACAGATCCTGGATCTCTTTCCAGTATCTAGTTTCTGAGATGACATGTTAAGGAAAAGCAGAATAGTTATTCCTTCCACTTAGACCCACCCCACCCCCCTGCCAAAACCTTAACCCATCCTATTTTGATACCTTTACTGTCAGTCTTTGCTTTAAAGGCAGCATATAAAGATGCCATTTTGAATTTGAAAAAGGTTGCACTTAAAATCCTCTGCCTACCAGCAGATTCAGGAGCCCTGTACCTTTCAGGACAGGTCTCTTCATGATCCAATGTGGAGATAAAAACTGTCAGCTGAGCCTGAAGGGTAACATGAATTCAAGGGATAGGTCTCCTAGTGAAAGCTGCTGGTGTTCTATGCCTGCACTGTTTTCCTTACTTATCACCTGATAGCTCTAAGTGATACCTAACTGATTGTTGGTGATTAAGCACCCAGAGCTGAGCTGAAAGTCAGGATCTCAGTAGCTGCAGAAGCTTTCTCCTTTCTCTAGGAAGCTGTTCTCAGCTTGGGAGCACCAGTTTTCTTTCTCAGGGTGCTGGGGCAGACAGAGAAAGACTTAACTCTTCCAAAGGCAGCTATAAAGAAATGACCAGCACTGTCAGTTTGTCAGTGGACTTGTGTTACCAAAGTCTGAATCAATCCTGGCTTCTCATTCCATCTCCTAATATCATTAGTTGTTGTAGTGCCATGAAGAACTTAGATAGAAGAGACCAGGGAAGTGAGGAACACCAGGTTATTCTTGCTTTCTAGTTTGCTTGGGGCTAAGGTTGTTGGAGTTCAGGTGTTTGAAATAAGAACAACTTGGGCTAATGAAGTCAGGAAACATGTTCTCTTTCACCTCATACAGCCATGCATCTGTGGAGTCAGTTGGCTTTTATTTTCATCAACCTGCTATTACAATTGCCTAATTTGGCCACCTAAGTTGGTTGAAGAATGAGAAGCAGAGTGTTTACTCTTCTGTTCTTCAGTGCCAGAAGGGAAGTTAAGTGATGTTCAAAGGCTGCTATCAGGATGTTAACATACTTGCTCATTATGACCTCAAATGCTGGCTTGAAGAGCTTTCTCCTTTGTAGGTGATAATTTATTTACCCTGTAAGATTAGAATTACAAGGGCAGCCCAGTTTGCACCAAGACTCCCACTGTTTGACATTAGCCTTGAGGATGGCCTTATTAGCTCTTTTCACTTCAGAGTAGAAGGATGATTCTTATTCTCATTTGGGTGATGAACCCAACTGTCACCTTCTCTTCACCAAAGAAAGTAGTGGTTTCTGGAGAAGGGTGACCAGGATGTGCTTGCTTCAGCAGCACATACACTAAACTTGGAATGATATAGAGAAGATCAGCATGGCCCCTGCACAAGGGTGACATGCAAACTCCTGAAGAGTTCCATATCTTTTTTAGCCCTGCTGAGAGGGACTTGGGGATTGTGGTGGGTGGGAAACTGAACATGAGCCAGCAGTGGCTCTTGCAGCTCGCAAGGCCAATGGGATCCTGGGCTCCATCAGCAGAGGGGTGGCAGCAGGGACAGGGAGGGGATTGTCCCTCTCTGCTCTGCCCTCGGGAGGCCCCAGCTGGAGTCCTGTGTCCAGAGCTGGGGCCCCCAATACAAGAGAGATGTGGAACTGTTGGAGAGGGGTCAGAGGAGCCACGAGGATGATGAGAGGGCTGGAGCACCTGCCCTACAAAGAGAGGCTGAGGGAGCTGGGCTTGTTCAGCCTGGAGAAGAGAAGGCTGCGGGGGGACCTCATTGCAGCCTGCCAGTCCCTGAAGGGAGTTTATAAGCAGGAGGGGATTCAACTTTTTAGAAGGGCAGATAATGGCAGGACAAGGGGGAATGGATTAAAGCTAAAGGAAGGAAGGGTTAGATTAGATCTTAGGGGGAAGTTTTTTACAGAGAGAGTGGTGAGGGGCTGGAACAGGCTGCCATCATCAGCACTTGCTGAGGGTGGATGCTGTTCCCTCATCAAGGTCGTCAATGAAGCTATTGAACAGGACTGGACCCAACACCAGCCCTGGGGACACCGCTGGTCACAGGCTCCAGTCAGACTCTGCTCCACTGATCCCCACCCTCTGAGCTCAGCCTGACAGCCAGTTCTCAACCCACCTCACTGTCCACTGATCTATCCCATGCTCTCTCAGCTTTGCTATCAGGATGTTGTGGCAGACAGTGTCAAAAGCCTTGCTGCAGTCAAGGTAGATGACACCCACTGCTCTCCCTCCATCCACCCAGCAGGTGCTGAGATCATAGAAGGCTCTGAGATTGCTCGAGCACGACCAGAATCAAAGCCTAAACTGTCATTATGTCTTATAGAGTAACAGGAACGACTTGGGACCTGGCTGTGATAGCAACCAAGATGTAGATTTGTTCATGTCCCCATAGTTGTTATGATGAGCTCAACCAAAGTTCAAGCAGGTACTGTGCCATTAGTAGATAAAGGGATGGAGTTCATTTGCAAAACACTGTGTAGCCTGTGGAGCATCACATTTGGCACTATGATCAGCACAGCAGTGTGTTTATCACTGTACTCTGATAAGGTTTTTTCCTTGCCCTCACCAGTTGGTGCTTTGGATAAAATTGTAGCAGTCAACTTTTCAATTTCAAGCTCCTTGATATATGTTGTTTATAAGCAGTGTCTGTAGGCTACCTTTTTTATATGAAAACCACAGGAAAAAGTAGCAAGGAAAACAGGAAGGCTTGAGTTTCAGTGGTGCAGGTGTCATTCCTTGCATTCAGAGTGTAAATACTGTCCTGCTTAAAATGAGACAAATCAGGTTTTATTGCAAAAGCAGAAGAGTTGTGTATTATGCAGCTTTTTTTACTGTATAAGTGTCCCTTCATAACCTCAGGTTGCCTCCATTCAGCTGCAGAACATGTACTTTGCAGTAAAGATTCTTCTTTTTCCCTAGGGATGGAGCTGAAAACAAAGATCAGAATTACAGCAACCCTCCAGGAATTGAGCTCATTCATTCTATGCAAAATGCTGAAAACATTGTTTGCACTACCAGGCTATCACTTGTGACTTGGTTTCTAGATTTACAGAGAGCAGCAAATTCTTTGGGGATGTTTTCTAAAAGGGTGTGCCAGTGCAGTCTTTGACAGGATTGTAAACCAAACTTGGGATATATGAGAGTTTTACCAGAACCAAAAAGCTTGAGACCATGTCTCTAGCCTTCCTCTTAGTCTAAGGTCATGACTTGGTGAAGAAGTCTCTGGCTGAACTGTTGCCCTTAGCCTTGGCATGAAGCTAGCCCTCTTCTTGGGAGGATGGGAAGCTGTCAGCAGTGACTTCTCTATAGAATCACAGAACACAAGGTTGGGAAAGACCTTTGAAGATCATCAAGTCCAACCAATCCCATCCTAAGCTAACCCAGATCCCTAAGTACCTCATCTCCCCTTTCTTTGAACACATCCAGGGCAGGTGACTCAGCCCCTCCCTGGGCAGCCTGTTCCAGGCCCCCACAACTCTTTCAGGGAAAAATTGTTTTCTAATGTCCAATCTGACCCTGCCCTGGGGCAGCTTCTTGCCATTTCCCCTTGTCCCATCTCCTGTCACCTGGCTGGAGAGACCATCACCCACCTCTCCACAACCTCCCTTCAGGTAGTTGTAGGTGGTGATAAGGTCTCCCCTCAGCCTCCTCTTCTCCAAGCTAAACAGCCCCAGCTCCCTCAGCTGTTCCTCATCGGATTTGCCCTCCAGCCCCTTCCCCAGCCTGGCTGCCCTTCTCTGGACTCACTCCAGGGCCTCAATGTCCTTCTTATGGTGAGGAGCCCAGAACTGGACCCAGCACTCGAGGTGCAGCCTTACCAATGCCCAGTCCAGGGGCACAATCACTTCCCCAGACCTACTGGCCACACTGTTTGTGACACAAGCCAGGATGCCATTGGCCTTCCTGGCCGCCTGGGCACACTGCTGGCTCATATTCAGCCTGCAGTCAGCAACACCCCCAGGTCCTTCTCTGCCTGACAGCTCTCCAGCCAGTCTCCCCCAGCCTGTAGCGCTGCATGGGGTTGTTATGTCCCATGTGCAGCACTCTGCACTTGGCCTTGTTAAACCTCATCCCATTGGTCACAGCCCATCAGTCCAGTCTGTTCAGATGCCTCTGGAGAGCCTCCCTGCCCTCAGGGCAGATCAAGACTTCCTCCTAGTTTAGTGTCATCTGCAAACTTACTGAGGGAGCATTCAATCCCTTCATCCAGGTCATTGATGAAGATGTTGAACAGAACTGGCCCCAGGACTGAGCCCTGGCATCAGAGGGGAGAGGCAGGCTGTTCTGCTGTGTGGTGGCAACAGCTGGTACCTCCTGATAGAATTCCAGTCTCTTTAGCAAACTGCAAGGGTGAAACCTGTCTTTGTGGATTGTAGTAGCAAGAGGAGAGAGCAAGGGAAGGTGCTGTGGAAGCTTGCTAGCTTAGTTTCTTCTATTCTTCCCTTAAGAATAGTGGTGCAGTGTGGGTTGTCATAAATCTACCATTGCCACAGCTGGAGGCATTTCTTTACAGAGGGAAATGGCAGTCTGGCTTCAGTTGGTAACTGCAGAATGCTGTCCTTGCTGTGCTCATGTGACTCTCCAGCTTGGTGCTGCCTATGTATTGCATTGATTTTTACAAATGATAGTGGAATTTCACAGTAGAAAGGATACCTCTTCTGCATTTAATCTAGGTAGTGCTTTTTCCAACTGTGGAAGAAGGCTGAGGAAGTATTTCTAGGGTAGTTGGCAGCACAGGTAACTTATCTTCTGTTGGTGCCCTAGTTTCCTAGCCAGGCTTGAGAAACCCCTTTGTGCTAAGTCCTGTGTTGGAACCTGTGAGACTTGATTCTGCTGCCAGAACATGCATATTGATGCTCTGAAGTAACAGAAACATCTGTCTAGGGGTTGTAGATATCACCTAGGCTACATGAGACATTATTGAGCAGCAGTGGGGTCTTCCTAGGACAACCCTAAAACATTGTAGATGGCATTAGGTGTCTATGTTTAACAATGGAATGGAGTCAAACAGGGTTACTTTGAAGACCTTGCTGTCCTGACAAACAAGGCAGGCACAAGGGAAAGGGGTGTAAAGCACCAAGCATCATGGGCAGGTCTAGGTAAGGTCAAGAGGTTTCCCATGTGTATTTGTAAAAGTGGATGGAATAAGTGAGTAACTGAGTGGGAAAGAGGGAGGTTTAAAGAGCAAGCCTTTGGAAGGGGGAGAGAAGTGTAGGAGGGAAGAACAAAGTCAGAGGAGCCAAAGTCCTAGCAAAGGTCCTTTGAAGGGCAGAGGGAGGGAATGGCCAGCAGCAAAAGAAGTGGCAGTTAGTCAAAACAAAGCACTCTGCTTCCTGACTGGGGTTATGATGTTGCAGACCAGCAGCTGCCACAGGCCCACTCATGGTTTCGGTGCCTTTGGGTGGGAGCAGCCTGCCTGCTGGTTTTTGCTGTGCCATGAAGAGTCACAGGTCTTCACCAAACCTGAGATTGTACTTTGAAATAAGGTATTATAATCATCAGAAGCTTCTCCTGCTCAAAATGCTTTGCTAATGTTTACACTAATAATCCCCACCTCCTTTTTTTCCCTCTGCTGCAGCCGTTTCTGTCTGGGGAGTGAGAGAGCCAAATGTAGATTCAGCCTCATTTCTTTGGAGTGAACCAACTCCTTAACTCTGCTGTTTTGCTTCCCACTCAATGTCTGGCTGCACAGTCTAGAAAAGTGAGCAGGCAATACTCACTGTGCTGCCATTTCCTCCCCTTCCAAATCTCCCCACCCCCCCTCTTCAGCTCGTTACCTTCCCATTATAAGCTACATGAGCTCTTGCACAGCTGTCTGCATAGGAAGATCTTCTCAAGCAGTCCAGCTCCCTGGAGCCAGCATCAACGTCAGGCAGGCAACAAAAGGCCAAGGCCAGAATTCAAGGAAAGCAGCATGGCAAAGAAATTCTTCTGCTTTCACTCCAGGGACTAGGGAACTGGTTAATTCCATGGAAATCCTTCTTCTCTGCCAATACCCTGTTCTGTGGTGTTTTGAAAAGATGTGCATAAATTGCCCTGCTGATCATTAACTGTTACTTCTTAATGCTGGAAGAGGAGGGAGTTGTGTTAAGGCCAGTTTCTGATTTCCAGTTGCCTTTGTGTTGCATCCTTCTCACAACTCTTCCCAAACTAGAGAGAACGTGTGGAGAGAGTGAAACAGTAAAATTCAGCCTTGGAATGGGAAGCTGGCTTCCATCTGACCTGAGGAGAGCAGAACACATCTAGCAGATGTAATATGTTCTGAATATTATAAAAACCAAGGAAAAAACATGATTTCTATTGTGGTTTGCTGCAAAGTGGCAAGCTGTCAATAAGATAAAGAGTAATGGGAAGTTGTCCATGTAGCTGGAGCTGCCAAGGAGAAGACTCTTCTACTCCCATGGGGATATTGCAGAAAAACATACAGGAATGATTGAAAAGAAGCTGATGCTTGAAAGAAGCAAGATTTTTCTATAGCTGACTGGAACAATGAAGAGAGGGATTAGAAAGTGGAAAGGAGAATGAAGTGCTGTCGTTTCCAGGATCCAGTGGAAGAAGTAGATTCGACATACTGGGCTTGTGTGGTGGTTTTGGGCCCTAACCAAAGGCCAAATCCCCACCAAGCTGCTCGTTCACTTCCCCCTTCAGCTGAAAAGGGAGAAAATAGCTATTGGGAGGCTTAGGGCTTGAGATAAGGGCAGAGGGATCACTCCCCAATTAGTGCAATGGGCAAAACAGACTCAGCACAGAATAAAGGAAAGTGATTTATTACTACTTACTACAACTAATACACCCAGTGAACCGGAACGGGATAAGAAGTGGCCAGGTCTTCAAGCCCCTTCCCCCCACCCCTCCCTTCTTAGCAAACTTAAAACTCATCACGATTTTACTCCCTTCTTCCCCCCCAGCATGGCACAGGGAGGGGCAGGGAATGGGCAGTGGGGTTCCAGTGATCCCTCACAAGCTGCTTTCCTTCCCCAGATCCCATC
>VZTU01016950.1:4005-26679 GCA_013400835.1 Zapornia atra | reverse complement strand
GTCCCCTGGCAAACCTGCTGAGGCCTGGAGCAATCTGCACAGGGCAGAGGTGTCTCTGCTCCCCGTCCTCATCCATGGGCTTTGGGGGGACACCCGTTTCACCATGGGCTCCACCACGAGCTGCAGGGGAGACTCTCTTTCTGCATTCTTCCCCCCCCTCCTTTGGGCCTGGCCTTGGCGTCTGTGCAGCTTGTTCCATCTCCTCACTCCGCTCCAGTGGCAAAGTGCCCCTGCCAGCAGGTTTTGTCTCCTCTCTGTGATTCCCAGAGGTGCTGTGACCAGCTCTGACAGGCTCAGCCTCCAATTTGGCCTTGAATGGACCAATGTTTGCAAAATATGGGGCTTGCAGAAAGCTGTAACTGCAGCTTACAACAGCCACTGAAGCAGCACAGCTACACAGAACTGCAACAGCTTGTGACAATTTCATATGAAAAGGAGTTTTGCATGAACTGCAGCTTGTGGACAGCAAGGATTCATGTTTATATAATGGTTTCCTAAGACTAGCTTTGTGCTTCTCAGTTTCCCTACAGAATATATTTAATCTTGATTCTGAGGAAGTGAAATTTCCCACTTGTGGCATGTTGGTTGTTCAGCCCTAGAGAGTTCAATGAATTTAACACAAGTTATGTAGCTAGAAATGACCTGATAGAGACTAATGTTGGACCTGTGTGAATGTTGAAAGGTGTGGGAAGGTAAACTCAGTGCCTGGTGTGTTTTCAGAGCTGTATGGTTTTGATGTCCTTATTGATGACACTCTCAAGCCCTGGCTTTTGGAAGTGAACCTATCCCCATCGTTGGCCTGGTAAGTGATTCCCTGTTTAATGTGAGGCTGGGCCTCTTGCTGGAGATGGTTGTCCTTGAAACCTGTGAGCCTAGGAGGGTATGATTTCCTGATGCCTGCAGAGTATTTGTTCCAGTGCTAATGGACAGAGAGAGGGTAGTCCTTTGGTTTTTCCCTCTGAATAAACAAACTTATTGCAGCAACAAGTTTTGAAGGAACCCAGTTGGGATTCCATTTTCTTCTTAATTATTTCTTCTCCACAGTCCCTCATCATTGTTAACACTTCATAATCTCCCATCATAGACAAATTTTGAAACTCTCTAGACTATTGTGTGGGGTTTCAATCTGCTTGGCTGTGTAAAGCTTTTAGATTTTGGAGTCCAGGCAGAGTTCAACCATTATACTTGACTTGAGTATGTAGATATATGTTTAGGCTCAAATTTTTGATCTAGTACTCTCTTTAGCTAAAATCTAAAGAACAAATGTTGTCTTGGCCTTTATGCTGACCCCCCAACTCTGATGAAACTTGAGGATTTATTCTTGAAGATCTCCAACTATATGTGTTTTTTGGACTACTGTTTAACTTTACAGGAGTACAGATGCACAAACCACTTCTGTTGTACTGTATTATTTCAGTTATGGGGGTATAAATAAGCTTATATATATTCCTGGAATAACTATATCTGCCCTTCCTCTTAATTTTTATTTTTTTCCCCTCCTTTATTCTTCATAGACTTTTTTTCCACACACTATTCCTAATGCTATCTTCCACAGTACCCATTTGCTTTTCAGGTACAACTGAAAAGTTTCTACAACATTTAATTTCCTGGTTTGGTGTCTTGTGCTCATATACATACACACTGAATTATTTGCATCCTTTACTACTTAGAACTCCACCTCCCATTTGCAGCTGTTGCTCTGCTTTGATTGCCATTTTCTTTGTCCAAGCTGTTGGCATCTATCACTGTGCTGTAGAACGTTGCTGATTTCTCTGCTCCCAATGAATCAAACTTTGCCTCTCTGAACTCTATTGATTGACTTTTTTTTTTCCACTGGAGAAAATGATGAATGCTTCCCATTTTTTCCCCACTGCCTGATCTCTTCATGTCTATCACATTCCCTAATAATTTGTTCCCATCCATCAGAACTAACCCAGCTGATTTTATATGGAAGAGGCACAGGCAACTGTAGTTTTTAAGAATTCTACAACAGCAACCTCTAGCTACTCCATGAAATAGAGCATAGATATATTCAGTGGTTTCTAGCCAAGCAGAGGCTAAATAAGGCTGCATGTTGCTGCATTAGAAGGCTAAAGCTGTGGAAGAGAATAAGCAGAATCACAGAATCACAGGGGTTGGAAGTCTTTTTTATCCCAGGGAGCCCAGCACTGGACACAATACTCCAGGTGGGGCCTGACCAGGGCAGAGCAGAGGGGGAGGATCACCTCCTTCGACCTGCTGGCCACACTCCTCCTGATGCCCCCCAGGATCCCATTGGCTCTCTTAGCCCCCAGGGCACACTGCTGGCTCATGGCCAACCTGTCATCAACCAGGACCCCCAGGTCCTTCTCCACAGAGCTCCTCTCCAGCAGCTCATCCCCCAGCCTGTACTGATACAGTGGGTTATTCCTCCCCAGGTGCCAGACTCTCCACTTGCTCTTGTTGAGCCTCATCTGGTCTCTCCCTGCCCAGCTCTCCAGCCTGTCCAGGTCTCTCTGGATGGCAGCGCAGTGTCCTGTGTGTCAGCCACCCCTCCCAGCTCTGGATCACTGGCACTTGCTGAGGGTGGATGCTGTTCCCTCAGCAGGGTCGTCAATGAAGATATTGAACAGGACTGGACCCAACACCAGCCCTGGGGACACCGCTGGTCACAGGCTCCAGTCAGACTCTGCCCCACTGATCACGACCCTCTGAGCTCAGCCCGACAGCCAGTTCTCAACCCACCTCCCTGCCCACTCATCTATCCCATGCTCTCTCAGCTTTGCTATCAGGATGTCATGGGAGACAGTGTCGAAAGCCTTGCTGCAGTCAAGGTAGATGACATCCAGACAGCAGAAGCAGATTAATCTGTTGCTGTTTCATTTTTATCTCTGTGTGTGATAATCACCTAGTTTTCCTCCCATGTTCCTTATACCTGGTTAAGGACTAACACAAAGAAACTGTCCTAGGTAATATTTTGAGTATTGGTGCATTCATCTCAATGCCAGACAAAAAATTCCTCTTGTTTTCTGTTGCATGTGGGGATAGTGATGCTCCTTTGGACCTGAAGATCAAAGCTAGCATGCTGTCAGATATGTTCACTCTTGTAGGTGAGTGTAACAGAAAGCTCCTTCAATCTTCTCATTTAAAACAAACAAAAAGTAGGTTTATAAGTTGCATGTTATTAGCTAAGTATAACAGAGGAGAACTCTAGTTGAGGAGACCCAACTGTATTTATTTAGCACTGGGAAGTTCTGTGTGGGTGTTTCAGTTTCAGAATTATCTGGCTGTTTGTGATGTGTAGGTGGTGTTAAGAGTCCCTAGTTTGGCATTTCATAGAATCACAGAACAGTTTGGGTTGGAAGGGATCTGAAAGACCATCCAGTTGCAACCCCCCTGCCATGGGCAAGGACACTCTCCACTAGACCTGGTTTCCCAAAGCCCCATCCAACCTGGCCTTGAACACTGCCAGGAAGGGGGCAACCACAGCTTCTCTGGGCAGCCCGAGCCAGGGCCTCACCACCCTCAATTTGAAGATACTAACCTTTTTTTACTCAGCATTTTTTGGGGTTGAACATGTGGGTTCTGATTTGGCTGTGGCAGAAGTGGAATGAAACCTGCATGACCATATAGTGCACAGCACCTTCTAGGTATCCTTAGGACACCTTGGTTCAGTTATTTGACACAACTTACCCCTAATATTAAGAGAGACAGAAATTGTCATCAGGAAGCCTGCTTGGCTACTTAAGAATCATAGAATCATAGAATTGTAGGGGTTGGAAGGGACCTGGAGAGCTCCTGGGGTCCACCCCCCCTGCCAAAGCAGCTCCCCAGCTCATATTGCACAGGGCGGCGTCCAGATGGGGCTGGAATCTCTCCAGAGAAGGAGACTCCACACCCCCTGGGCAGCCTGTCCCAGGGCTCCCTCACCCTCACTGGGGAAAAGTTCTGCCCCAGGTTGGTGCAGACCTTCCTGTGCTCCAACTTGCAGCCATTGCCCCTTGTCCTGTCCCCACAGACACTGAAAAGGGGCTGGCTGATTCCCCCTGCCTCCCCTGCTTAAGATAATTATAGACTTTAATTAGGTCCCCCCTAAGTCCTCTCTATCTCTAGCCTATCTCTATGCTGCTATTCAGTAACCCATCTTACTGGTTTAAATACTTGGCTTTGAAGCAAGTCCCAGTTTTATTCCCAATAGGCAATGTAGTGTATGGTTTGGGGTTAACAAAGCAAGGTAGGAAAAAGCAAAGGATCCTCTTTGGGCAATGGCAGGGGCAGGAAAAGTTATGTGTAGCCTGAGATCATTAACAAGAATAGTAGATTTTTATTTCAGGCTTTGCCTGTCTTAAAGTTCTCATGTGGCTCCTGATGCCCACAGGCTTCGTGTGCCAGGATCCAGGCCAGCGGTCAAGCCGGGCCATTTATCACTCATCTGAGTCTGTCAGGAGAAGTCCATACCAGAAGCTGCAGGTAAGTGACTTGAGCAAGCCAGAGCTGATAGCAGGAAAGCAATTCTCATTGAATTTAGCCCCCAGGTTGAATTTGAATTTAGCACCCCAGACCTGAGGGTGACTGAGGTTATCTGGATTTCTAGCAGAAGTACAGAAGGGACTCAGGAGATAGACCTGAGCTGTTCAGCTACTTTCCTTTTGATGTGGGCAACAAGCTTCCAGAACTGGAGAGCTTTATGATTGTCTCCAAAACCACCTCCTAAGCAGAAAGAGCTTTTTACATTTGAAATTTAAGACTTTCCTATTGGCTCCTGGAATCTCTTACTTCCTTTCCTGTGGCTTCTTGGACTGAGGCCTCATGTGGCTTGCTGTGACTGTCCATTACTTTTTCTGCTGGGACAGTGCTTTCATAGGACTGCAATGCTGAAGGGCAGTTGTTCTCTATCTCCTTCTGGCTATGAGATGGATTCCATAAATATCTCTGGAAGTGGTGTGGTCACAAAAGGGAGATCACTGATGTTGTTTGGACTTTCACATGCATTTCTCCTCAGGCAAACAGTATATCCTCACACTGCAGCTGATGCATATGCTCCTGTGAGGGGCATGCAACATGGCTGTGTAGCTCAGCTTCAATTAGGAAATATTTTCTGAGTTTCCCCAGACAGAACTGTAAGTTCCTTGTGCAGTTTCTTTGGTTTGACTCTGGGAGCATTTCTCCCTCTAGGGAAATGAACAGCTTAGCTGCTTCCTTTGTAACTTATTGTTGATTTGGTTTGGAGCTCTTTCAATTAATTGTAAGCAATAAGGGGTTCTTGACCTATTTTGTATAGACCAACTGTAGAGAAGAACTTGGCAGTAGTACAGCTCAAAATAATAGATAGGTCTCTTGAGAATCTTTTCTTCCACCATGTGCTCCTCTTGGGCATTGGAGAGGAGGAAAGTGGCCTGAATACCACTGAAGGCATGAAAAATAAGCTCCTATGATAATTTTCCACCTACCCTGTCATTAAACTGGTCTTGTTTGTAGGCCTGATGCCAGAGAAGTAATACAGGGTACTACTTGATGTTCTGTTGATGTTTCTACACCTGTTTTGGAAGGTTAATTAGTATCTTCTTTCTTCACAAGAACTGGAATATTTTTGAGGTACAGAAATGAAATAGCTTCTGGAATTTCAGGATTTTTATGGGGTTTTTTTGTTTTGGGTTTTTTTTTTTTACCCCTCCTGTTCTAGGAACCATTCTACTGGACAGCATCTGTTTCTCCTTAACACATAGCTATTAAATATTTTCCTTTGGGTAACTCTTATCTTCCAAAAATATGTATTTTGGTCAGAAGATTTGAGTGGATTTGTCCATTCTGCAGAGCTCTTTTTTTATGTGCTTTTTAAAGTTACATGTGTGTCCAGATGCATTGTGCAGTCGAGCACATCTGAGGCTGGGACTGATGCTGTGTTTGGAATGGGAGCAGGATATGAGGATGATCTGAATTGAGGTGATAGAAGCTGTTAGTTATATCTCTGGACTTCAGTTAGCCCTTTTGCTTTAGCATAGTGACTGTCTGCAGTTTGGGCAGGGATGATACTGTCTTGGGAAACACAATGGTTTTATTCTGTGTGTGTCTCTTGCAGCGTCCTGTGTCTGCACAGTCACAAACAGCAAATACCAGATTGGTAAGTACCCTGCAGCTGCCTTCACCAGTAGAAGTATCACCATTTCAGATATCACCTTGTACAATCCTTTTGGTGCAATTGGTCCCAAAAATACATTTAGTAGCTAAGTAACCTGAGGGTGGGAGGAAGCCAACAAGTGGCCTGGTTCTGGCCAGGCCAGGGTTGACCTCCCCAATCAGCCAACACAGGTGAGTTGAGTCAGCCCAGGTGAGCTGAGTTAGCTGAGCTGTTTTCCACACCACCTGGCACCACTTGCCCATAAAAGCAGCTGGTTGGGGCAGGGTGGGGGCTGTTTTTTGTCTCTAGGACAGTTAGAGTGTGGCTGGGATGCCGGGTTGGTCGGTTCTTACTATCAGGCAGCCCTCTGTGATTGTTGGGTCAGTAAGGTACTGGGTGTCAGCACTGGGTGTTGGTGTAACTGGCCATTATTGTTCTGTATTCACTGTGATATTTGGCAGTAAACTGTCCTTATCCCAACCTATGATGGCTCTGCCTGTTTCTCCTCTGGGAGTGAGTGGCTTGGTGGGCATTTGGCCTCTAGCCAGGGCCAAACCACCACAACAAGGAAAGAAGAGGTGGATAGATGCTACCATGGTGCCACGTGGCAAAAGCTAAGATTGGAAAACCATTTACAGGAGTTCTAAGAGCTTAAAAAAAAGAGTAGGTGAGGTGTGCTGAGAGTCAAGGTCAGCTGGGTGACCTTGAGATATCTGTGTCTATACCTTGAGATATCTGTGTCTATACCTTGAGATATCTGTGTCTATACCTTGAGAAATATATAAATATATATATATAAATATCTCAAAAGTTCTTAAGCCTATGAGTATTTTTGTGCTGCATTTTAAAGAAATTGGATATAGATGTTTCAGCATTGTCACTCTGGTCATCAAATCATAAACTCACAGAATGTCATGAGCGGAAGGGACCTGGTAAGGATCATAATGTCCAACTGCTGGTTCCACACAGGACCAGCCAGTGATGAAGACACTTATGGCACAGTGTTCTGGATTTGGTAGGTCACTGAAAAGGAAAGTACAAAACCAAAGGGAAAGCTGATGAAAGCTGCAGCACATAAGTGTCACAATAAAAGTGGTGAGGTGGAGGAACAATTTGTCTTGTGTACTACAGGGGATGGAATAAGTCTGAAAAGGATAGCAGGGGTGAATTTGTATGGAGAAAATTCAGGTGGCCCCATAAGAGAAGTAAATTATTTTCTGCAAGATTGTCATCTGAAGGGAACTGCAAAAACATTGAGAGTGAACTGGGTCAAAATAAGGATTTTTTGAGAACAATGGAAAATTGTAGAACTCTTGTTAGCCTAAGTCAGACTGATCCACCTTTGGAAGTGTCCTATTTGGCACCCTTCTTGCAAGCCATATGGACAAATCAATGGTACTTGACAATTCTCAGCACCTGGCTGTGTGGGGACACAGTGGGCATTATTTTGCTGCTGGGCTTTTTCTGCACAAATGTAATAACAATGATTCTATTTTTCTTTTGGTGGTTTCCCAGCAGGAAGGAGGTAGGACAGATGGAATCATCTTGAGAACCTAATTCATTCTATGCACTGTTTATGTCATTCTGTGTAAGTTTAGCTAAGGCTAAGAGAAAAGTGTCTTAGTGAATAATGGAGTTTCATGGAGAATAGGAAGGATCTTTGTGCCAGCTGCCATCAGTGCTTAATCTAATTAGAAGCCTGATATGGGAACCAGAGATGCTTGCAGAATTTTGAGATAGAACAAGGTCATTTGATTTATCTATACTTTTAAAGATAAGCTGTGGCAAAGAGAAAACAAAGTTCTTGTGAAGATAGAAACTCTTCTGCACTACAGCCAGAGAGACAATCTGCAGTGGAACACTGCAAAAAGGGGTTGTGCAAAAAGTTCAGTAGTTGGATTTTGTTCTTTTCCTCCAGCATTTTGAGAGTACTGTAGCTCTCAGGTAGGAGTCAGATCTTTGCTACTCACAGGAGCCAGAGTTGCCAGTACACAGGCATACACTTTGTGTCTGTAATCAGTGCAATCATCTCCACTGTATTGAGACAATGGAGATGATTTAATCAAAGTACTTCCTTAATAAAGGAGATCATCTGATAGGATGAGACATTTCCTGTAATACTCTTTGAGCTGCAGTTCTCACATGATGATTGTTATGGTAGTGTCAGGAAATTACTTGAAGAGGAGGTTACCTAGAGGGAGACTAGAGGAAGTTATTATGTAAGGTTGTTGAGCTCTGCTTTTAAAATGGAAGAAAGAGGAAAAGCCTTTCAACTTGATGTCATCTACAGCATCAAGCAAACTTGTTAGACTACTGACACTCTTATTTCTTTGGCAAATGCTTGTGTCTCCTCCCTTCTCATCCAGATTGTCTCATTTACTCTTGTTTTATTTAATCAGTTTTCATTAGGTTTAGCAAAATGCTTCAGCTGGCACCTGCTGTGTCTCTTTTCTCTTTGGATCTTTCTGGCAATCACTGTAGCATATCTTTCTAGTGCAATGCCTGTTGCTTTTGCAGTTGCTTCATCTGCAGATTCTGAATAGCTGCTTGTGATTTCTAATGAAACAGAGAAGGGAATTCCATTCAAAGAGTTCTTACAACTGAAGATATAACCTGATCTTGCAATGAATTTCACTTGTATTTGAGTAGTGTTGGATATTTCCCTGGGTTTATTCAGCTTAAAGTTTCTGTTAGGCTTTTAATCTTCTTTCTAGGTTAAGCAGGCTCTCTGTACATTCCTCAGTAGAGAGCTGAAAGAAAACTTGAATTTTGTATAAAGACATGAGACCTTCCCCCTTAGACTCTTTTAATGCTCCTCTTAAAGAGGCAGTTTGTCTGAACTGTGCCTGGGAGCAGCCAGGATGCACTTCAGAACATGTTAAAAGGTTGCAGATCCCAGAATCCCAGGGGTTGGAAGGGCCCTGGAGAGCTCCTGGGGTCCACCCCCCCTGCCAAAGCAGCTCCCCAGCTCATATTGCACAGGGCGGCGTCCAGACGGGGCTGGAATCTCTCCAGAGAAGGAGACTCCACCCCCCCTGGGCAGCCTGTCCCAGGGCTCCCTCACCCTCACTGGGGAAAAGTTCTGCCCCAGGTTGGTGCAGAACTTCCTGTGCTCCAACTTGCAGCCATTGCCCCTTGTCCTGTCCCCACAGACACTGAAAAGGGGCTGGCCAATTCCCCCTGCATCCCCTGCCTAAGATATTTATAGACATTAATAAGTTCCCCCCTTAGTCTTCTTTTCTCCAGGCTGAACAGTCTCAGCTCACCCAGCCTTTCCTCACAGGGGAGATGCTCCAGGCCCTTAATCATCTCTGTAGCCCTTCTCTGGACTCTCTCCAGGAGATCCCTGTCTTTTTTATCCCAGGGAGCCCAGCACTGGACACAATACTCCAGGTGGGGCCTGACCAGAGCAGAGCAGAGGGGGAGGATCACCTCCTTCAACCTGCTGGCCACACTCCTCCTGATGCCCCCCAGGATCCCATTGGCTCTCTCAGCCCCCAGGGCACACTGCTGGCTCATGGCCAACCTGTCATCAACCAGGACCCCCAGGTCCTTCTCCACAGAGCTCCTCTCCAGCAGCTCATCCCCCAGCCTGTACTGATACAGTGGGTTATTCCTCCCCAGGGGCCAGACTCTCCACTTGCTCTTGTTGAACCTCATCTGGTCTCTCCCTGCCCAGCTCTCCAGCCTGTCCAGGTCTCTCTGAATGGCAGCGCAGTGTCCTGTGTGTCAGTCACCCCTCCCAGCTTTTGTCCTTTGTTAGAATTGATCAGGATTGCCCATCAGGTTAAGAATTAACTTGAAGAGACTGTCTGCAAATAATGTCTTTTCTTATTATTTAAATTTGCATATATATGTACATTTGCATCATGTTTCTATGTACATATACAAGATCATTAAATGCATGAAGTAGCAAGTTGAGATCTGGCAGTATATTAACTAAAAAATAGCAGGTGGTAAAAGTTTTTCCCTCTTTCCCAGTGACTGTCTCATCAGTGAATTACAATTCTGTTCTTCTAGTGTAGCTACACAACTGGAAGAGACAGTCATGGTTCTGCTAACATGAAGGTGTGAAGCCAAATGTATTTAGGGCCTGTGAGTGTAAATGCTGGTACTAGTACCCTTTAGGTGAGGATTTTTCTGTATGAAATCCTGGCTTGGTTGCTTTTGGGTACATCTCATGTTTTCCTAGAAGGGGCCAGGACTATAAGTACTGGCAGGGCTGCCTGAATTGTGAGTTCTGCTGTGCTAAAGACTAGGAATGTGAATATTCACACCAAGTGCCTGCTGGAGCGTGGGCTCTTTGACAGCTAGCGTGTGGAATTGTGATTTCTGGCTGTAGTACTCTGGAGTGTAGATCCTGCTAGGAAGCAGGTCCTGCAGATTTAGTGTAACTTTTAAAAAGTAAGTTGAAGGAGGAAAAGGGAAAAACCTGACTTGACCCTGTCTCTACAGCGTCCGCGGCCTCTGTCTGCCAGTGATGCTGAAATGAAAAACCCAATGCCTGCAAGCAGGGAAAAAGCAACAGGAAGGCAAGGCAGCTCTGTGCTAGGTCTCTCCATGGAGGAGGTAAGTAGGCCATTAAATATCTTCTGTTTACTTTGGCTTTTACACTTAGTTGCTCAGCAAAGGGTAAGTGCATGTATATGAAAAACATGACAGAAGTATATGAAATGCATGTATATGAAAAACATGACCCCACTTGGAGTATTGTGTCCAGTTCTGGGCTCTCTGGGATAAAAAACACAGGGATCTCCTGGAGAGAGTCCAGAGAAGGGCTATGAAGATGTTTAAGGGCCTGCAGCATCTCCCCTGTGAGGACAGGTTGAGTGAGCTGGGGCTGTTCAGCCTGGAGAAAAGAAGACTAAGGGGGGACCTTATTAATGTCTATAAATATCTTAGACATGGGATGCAGGGGGAATTGGCCAGCCCCTTTTCAGTGTCTGTGGGGACAGGACAAGGGGCAATGGCTGCAAGTTGGAGCACAGGAAGTTCCACACCAAGATGGGGAAGAACTTTTCCCCAGTGAGGGTGAGGGAGCCCTGGGACAGGCTGCCCAGGGGGTGTGGAGTCTCCTTCTCTGGAGAGATTCCAGCCCCGTCTGGACGCCGCCCTGTGCAATATGAGCTGGGGAGCTGCTTTGGCAGGGGGGTTGGACCCCAGGAGCTCTCCAGGGCCCTTCCAACCCCTATGATTCTAAGTACAATTTTTGAAACAACTGCTGAGCTTTACTGCTGATACCACCCTTGCCCTTAGTGATGCCACAAGTACTTACGTACTCCAAGCAGTGATAGACTCCTTCAGACTTTAAGTACAAGACAAAATTGCTTAAGGATATCACATGTACCCAGCCCTAGGATCCCATGTACTCCTAGGACCTTTCCCTGGGGTTTGTTTTTCATTGTCTTTATTTGGCTGGCTTTTTTTTTCCCCCTCTTTTTATTCCAAGATAAAAGTTCTTCGTCGAGTGAGGGAGGAAAATGAACGGAGAGGAGGCTTCATCCGGATATTCCCTACCCCCTTAACATGGGACCTTTATGGGTAAGAAGGAGAATCCAGCAGGATGGCTCAGTGTTGCACTAATGTGGGATGTGCTGTGTTTAGGTATAAGTAGATCAACCAGCTTAGAAATCAGAAAAACACATCTTGAGGGGTTTTGTAGAGTTCCTTTTAATGCTGAGGATGCTGTTTTCTGTTGTGTTCACCTGCTGCCACTTTGCCTGACTCTACATGATGGAAGCCTATCAAGCACTGTTGCTGAGCTTGCTTTTCTGTCAGAATAAAAATGTCAGTGCTTCAGATCATCAATTCCTGCTATCTGCTTTTACATCCTAGAACTGTGCATACTGTGTAATCTGTCATTAGGCTATAAACACAATATAGGCTTCATCCTGTGCATGATACTATATTACACTTTCCTGAGGGTTTTTCCCAGTCTGTAATATTTTTCTGTGTCTCTTGCTTCACCAGGAACTTCAGCTGAGATGTGATAGCTCTCCTCCTTTCCTCTTTTCTGTTATGGTACAGCATATTGTCTCAATCCACTTCTGGGATGGTTTTTTATAGATCACTTCTATATTATGCTGCCTTTCTGTTGTGTTGAACTCTATCTTGATGTGTCTCTATTTTGCTTTTCTAGATCCTTTTTAGAACACAAGACATCCATGAACTACATGCTGGCTACACGTCTGTTTCAGGACAGGTAGAAAGCTTGAAAGCTGTTGTATTTGGGTGGGAGGCAAAGGGCCCAAACAGCATGAAAAGGATTGATTCCACACTGACCCAATGGTCTGTGATTTCCAGGGGTGGTAATAGTTACACATCTCTTCTCTAGTGTGGCAGTGGCTGTGGAGGTTTCTCACATATTTGTGTTTTGCTTCTGAATCCAAGGGCAAAAAGACAGTGCACAAAAGGCATGGGGATTACTGGAGTAAAAACATGGCTATAGATGTGGAAAACCCTTCAAGCACCTAGGTTTCTTTGTGAAGAGATTATAGATGGTTCTTGATTACCTTCTGTTTCATGTTTAAAGTCACAGTAGAATGTGTCCTCATGTAAAGCAAGCCCTGAAGTTTATGCCAAAGGCTTTGTATCCCTGTCTATTGACTTGTGCAAACGTGACTTGATTCCTCTTTCTCTGGGTTGTGCTTGGGTGAAAATACCAGTAGCTGAACTTCCACTGAGAGTTATGTACAAGATCTTTAACTGTATGTTTAACACCCTTCCTTCTCCAGGGGTTTTCTTACCCAGATTTGAGCTTGACAATAAAGTAACTACAGAGTAGGATAAAGTTGCTGACTGAGGAGATGATATTTACAGAATGCTCTTCCTGCATCAGCACTGTGCAGCATTTTTGATTTTGCTGTGTACTCCAGGGCTGTGTGTAGCTTTCACACTTTCTCAATTTAAACCACACATGTGCAAGCTCAGACTTCCTCTTTTGGAGCCTTTCCCCCCCCCTCACCCTGTATACAGAATTCCTTGTGACTTTTATCTTAAATTTGGCCCCCTCATTGTACACATGAAAAACTTCAGAGGCTTAATGTCCAGTTGATGATCCAGAATGGAAGACAATTTTTGCTGTGTTTTTTCTTTGTAGGGGCAAGATGAAAAGACACTTCATTGCTGGGAGAGCTCGGTAAGTGGCTTCTTCATTAAATAACCTGTACTCTGTAGGGGTTCATCTCAATTTAGCTTTTTACAGCTTCATCTTCAACACCTTTTTGACCTGAAATCTGTCAAGCTAATTTGAGAAAAATAAAGGCAGTGAGCAAAGAGTATCCCAGTATGTGGAAAGGTTAAGTTTTGTTGGACTGGACCTTAAAATTCTTCCTCTTGGGCTTCCTACTTCGGCATTTGGGTGGCCAGCAGGGACAGGGAGGGGATTGTCCCTCTCTGCTCTGCCCTGTGAGGCCCCATCTGGAGTCCTGTGTCCAGAGCTGGGACCCCCAATACAAGAGAGATGTGGAACTGTTGGAGAGGGGTCAGAGGAGCCACGAGGATGATCAGAGGGCTGGAGCACCTGCCCTACAAAGAGAGGCTGAGGGAGCTGGGCTTGTTCAGCCTGGAGAAGAGAAGGCTGTGGGGGGACCTCACTGCAGCCTGCCAGTCCCTGAAGGGAGCTTATAAGCAGGAGGGGATTCAACTTTTTAAAAGAGCAGATATTGGCAGGACAAGGGGGAATGGATTAAAGCTAAAGGAAGGAAGGGTTAGATTAGATCTTAGGGGGAAGTTTTTTACAGAGAGAGTGGTGAGGGGCTGGAACAGGCTGCCCAGAGAAGTAGTGGATGCCCCATCCCTGGCAGTGTTCAAGGCCAGGTTGGATGGGGCCCTGGGCAACCTTGTGTAGCTCCAGGCCTGAGGTTGGTGTCCCTGCCTGTGGCAGGGGGGTTGGAGCTCTCTGATCCTTGGGGTCCCTTCCAACCCAGGCCATTGTATGATTCTATGATTCTTACCCTATTGATAAACATCATCATGGAGCTCTCAAAAGATCCCAGAATGTCTGAGGGTTTTTGGACTTTATATACCCATATACTGACTTTGCTATATCTAAAAAAAAAAAGTAAATGGAGAAACAGGAATTTTCTGTAGATGTTGACACTACATCATAAGGAGCACTTCACTGGATCTTTGTGCACTGGCAGAAAGTAGTTTGTCTCCCTTAAGGAATCTGTCAGGGCTCCTTCTCCCTTGAGTTAGGTAGAATTTGTAGAAGGGTTATCACTCACTTAAATTATGTTACAATTCTTATCCCTGCCCAAACAATGAAGAATGAGCTGCCTACATGAAAGGTTTGTTTAGAAGACTGGACTCAGCCCCCTGTGCTCTCTTCCCACTCCCCTCCTTGTTTTGCACTCTTGCAGTTCAACATTTTCCTACGAATTGTGCCTTGAGCTGCTGTGTGAGGGACAGATGCTGCTCAGTCACAGAAGCATGATAGTAGATAAGTGTGTTTTGGGGCTTTGAGAGATGGTGTTCTGTAAAGTACTGGCAAGACTCCCTTCAAACATTTGCAGGCTTTAAACAGAGCAAAATTAGAGTGATCCTAAGTGTTTCTTCCCTGTGTCAGAAGAAGTGTTGAAGAAATTCTACTGTCTCTTGCATCATTGGGGAGAGAAGTTTAAAGGGAGATTGAGGATGTCTGTCTTATGCTTCCCAGAGCAGGTCTTAATGGAAGGCTGGATGCAAGGCTGGAAGCTGTAGACTCTCATGCTCTATTTTATGAGAGAAAACTTGTTTCACTGGAGTTACGGAAGCGCCGGCGATGTCATGGCAAGGCTAGAGCAGCACGGGCAAGAGCAGCAGGTAGGAGCATCTAAAAACAAGCCAGCAAGGACTTCTTGATTTGAAATGTGTGTGAACAGAGTTGTTCTGGCCTTTGTATAATCCCTAAAGGGATTCATAGGTTGAAATTAATTGTTTTTATTTCAAGCATTAATAGTTTTCACTTCATTCCTCTGCTGCCTTAGTGCCCAGAATTTCATTCCCACAATTCCATAGCCCCATGTATCTTGACTAAAGATAATCAGTGGTTTTTTTGAAGAGGAGCTTGCAGTTGAATTTTGGGTACAAGAATTCAGCAGTATATGTGTCTCTCCAGTCCTCCAGCTTTTCAGGTAAAGATGAAAATTTGGGACCTTCCAGGCAGTGACTCTGTTGGGAAGAGAGAAATCCTTATCGAAGCTGATATGGGGAAGAACTTAAAAGGGTACAGAGGTGAATGATCCTCACAACTGGCTGTTGCTGAAGCCATTCTGTAAACATATCTAGTAGCTATGTGATGCTGACTGCAATAGGAGATGCATGTTATAAAATGCATTTTATATTATAAAATTGGTTTTGGTGCTATGTTAAGATACATAAGGTAAGAATCAGGATAAAAGAAAGGAAAATGCCTTTTTAAAATTTGATTCTCCCTGCTCATTTGTAAAGGTAAGACAAGAATCTTGGTCAGTCTTCTCTGATATTGGGAAAATGACCTTCTCAGCTGTTTGATGCACAAGCAGAAGACAGAAGGAATGATAAAAAGCAGTTATGCTTAAGATGCTATTCTGAATTAGTAATCATCTGTCCTAGCAGAGAAGAGTTTAGAAGTCTACCAAAGGGTATAAAGAGGAGGGTTGTCTTCCCCACTTGTGTGTTTTTCTTAACCAGCATAGGCGATTTCCCCTCTACTACAGGGACATCAGAACCCACAAAGCTGTCCCTCAAGTCAGACACAGAAGGTGAGGAGGAAGAAGAGGTGGATGCAAGTGAAGAGGAAGAGCTAGCTAGAGTGGTTGGCTCTCTATCAGACACCCAGGTGAAGAGCAAGCCAAAGCTTTCTGATGCAGTGAAAACTACTTGTAAGGAGAAGTTGCCGAAAACACTTGACAAGAAAACTAGAGATGGAGGAGACCCATGTCTTCAAAAAACAGACTCAGAGTCTCAGTTTAACTTGCTGCAGGTTCTTCAAAAGCATGGAAACCTAAGGTGAGATACTCTGCATATTGCCTGGAGTTATGACTAGCAGCTATTACTGGTTAAAATATGGAAGATATACACTTAGTGCCACATTACGAGTGAGTGTGGGGAGATAAGAGCACCTGGCTAAGTGGCCTGGATTTTTGTCTGCTGGGGGCTGCCTTAACTAGTTGGCACAGAAGAGTGTTGCAAAAATGCCTGATCTGTTGGATCAATATAAAGCATCAGCCATAGTTTCCATTGCCATTCTTTAATCTGGTGATATAAGCTGTCTTTTGGTCAATTTGGGCTCCTAAAATGCCAGTAAGTCTTAATAAAGGATGTCTGGTATTGAATTCTAAAATTTGTCTTTTTATGCTTTGCATTTACAAAGAAGTGGGTGTAAACATGTTAAACTATCCAAGAAAGGCTGGGTTACTTCAGTGCTACTTAAGTTTTATCATTTTTATGCTTTTATCTTTGGTGATAGAATTTTTACCTCTAATAATAACTTCTGCTCAAGGTCATCATCTCCTGAGAGCAAGACAGGAGGTCATTTGAGTGACAAGTTACTGAAACATCTCATTGCCTGCTGTTGAGTATGATGGTGTGGAGCAGAGTTATGTCCTGATGCAGGGCTATGTTGCTTGAAAAGAGAGTGAGGTACTTGTATAGAGTAACACTGGCCAGAGTCTTACTAGCATGATCCTGCCTTAAACATGGGTAGTAAAGCTGTCTATTTGCAGATGGTCAGGAAGGGCAAAAGGAAAGAGTGATCATAGATATCTGTGTAAGAGGATTTAATGCTGCTTCTTACCTAGATGATGTTATGTTTTCTGTGGAAAATATCAAGAGGTAGAGAAAATAATTGTTGCTGGTTGTTTTCTCAGTTTAGTTTCTGAGAGGATTTGTGAATTACCAGGTGGATTTGGGGATTGTTCTCATGTCTTGTGACAAGGATGTCACAGGAGGACACAGGAGGGGATTCAACTTTTTAAAAGGGCAGACAATGGCAGGGCAAGGGGGAATGGATTAAAGCTAAAGGAGGGAAGGTTTAGATTAGATCTTAGGGGGAAGTTTTTTCCAGAGAGAGTGGTGAGGGGCTGGAACAGGCTGCCCAGAGAAGTAGTGGATGCCCCGTCCCTGGCAGTGTTCAAGGCCAGGTTGGATGGGGCCCTGGGCAACCTTGTGTAGCTCCAGGCCTGGAGGTTGGTGTCCCTGCCTGTGGCAGGGGGGTTGGAGCTCTCTGATCCTTGGGGTCCCTTCCAACCCAGACCATTCTATGATTCTATGATAAGGATGTCATGATGGGGAAGATTCTGAAACCTGTTTTGAGGATGAACATAGCAATGCTGTCTGTCACCTACCTATATATAGAACTGAATTCTGCCAAGAACATAAGCTCTGTCTGGTGCTCCTGGCAGAATTTTGCTCAGCACCCTGTGCTGTTGGGATTCCCCACAATAGGGCTTCTGGTGACCTCATGTTCCAGGATTGTGCTGGGCTTGGCCCCATCTGATCTGTCATTGATGAAAGCTTTGCTTTTGGGGTCAACAGGCAGAGGAACTGAAGTAATGAAACTTTCATCCAAAAGAAACCAGACCTATTCCAGTTAGGTTTTGGAAGTGGGAAGACTTTTCTCTCTCCTTTAATTGGCCTGATGAGGCAATTTCTCTGCCTTCTGCATGTTGGGTGTTACTGGTGAGTAACACCAGTACCTGAACTGTTGCCCCAGCTGTGCTACTCCCAGGAAAGTAAAAAGGAGAAGGGAGTTAGTTACCTGTTACTGCATTTAAGGCCCCAGGTTTTGATGTTCCATACACAAGAGGAGAGTGTCATGCAAGGACCTTCTTCAGCTTCCCATTTTGTAATCACAGAAGTATGAGGTGCAGACAGGGTTCTATTAGTGTGCTGATGGTGACAGCAGGGAGTTAATTTCTGCCAGCATAAATCTTGCACTCCTAGTCATGAGTTGGAGTTACACCTAAAACCCAGAAGTCCTAGAGAAGTCCTCAGCCTTTCTAAATTACAATGGCTTGCTGTGTAGAGGATTAGCTCTTAGGGTTCAGTGAGTTCTCCTGATGTTCCACATGTGTGGGGAGAGAAGGTAGGTGTGGTGGCTACCAGCATATAGGGCTCAGGGGTGTTTCAAGGTCAGCTTGTGCATTCTGGAGTTCACTGGAAGACAGGAGTTGCAACCAGGTATTTTTATCATGTTTTAGTTACTGCAGTGCTGGTACAGCTACTCACAGAGCATGGTTTGAGACTCTAGTGAACTTTGCACCTGACAGTCTTCTAGAAGCCTCAAAAGTTAATGATTAAGCAAATGTATGGATACTTTTACTGTGTTTTATTTTAAATTAACTTACTTAAACTGGTGCATTAGTCTCTAAGTGCTACGATGTTGTATGGTTTCTCTGTAACAAAGAGCTCCTGAAATTTACAGCCATGTAAAACCAGAAGACTAAATTTCTGGACTTGAGATATTTATGCAAATTCAGGGATTCATGTACATGGAATCATGAGGACCATGTAACAGTCTGAGACTGTTCCTAAGACACAGAGAACAAGTAGAGGAAAAAATGGTGAGGTTCTTCTAGGAATCAGTCTGAATTGAATCATCAGCAGATGTTAGTAATGAATTCAACAGTGGCACAAAATGTATAAATGTGCTTAGAAAATTTGCTGATGGAAAAGATTTGGGAGTTCTTACCATAAGAGAGGTACCAGAATACAGATGGGAAGAACCTGGATCACTTTGAGGAGGAATATAACTTAGGATGAAATTCAGTGGCACAGCGCGACGTGCTTTTGAGAACTAATAATTTACATCCCAAATTCAACTGGGTGTTCATCAACTGGAAATGAATTCCAAGGAAAAAGTCTTGCATGCTTGTTGATCACAGGAGGATGAGGAAGCTCTAGCTCCTGCATGCATGAAGACACCAAATGTGGTATAGCATTTATCACCTGAGAGACTTCTGAGACTTTGTATGTGGAAGACGTTCAGTTTGTGGAATGTTGTATACTGTTGCTGTCACCCATGTTTACAGAAGGTACAGCTTACCTTCAGGAGTGGACTGGAACAGGTGGAGATGAGCTGTTGGAGAAAGAAAAAGTAGACAGAAACTGCTCATGAATGAAGCCAGGCTGGGCAGTAAAAAGTAAAGTTACCAAACCAGTAAGTTCCAGTATAGTATTCAAGGAAAGTAATGGGTTGAAAACTCTAGTGTTTTGGCATATTTTTTGGTGGGGTTGTTCATATCAGGGGTTTTTTGGGTGGGTTGTTTTTTTGGGGTCTTTTTAAGATGAAACTTGGTGATTTTTTTTTTTTTAGAAAAGATTAGGATATTGCCTGTGATAGAAAGGGAATCTGTCACTGCCACAATAGCCCATCTGCTGCTACAGCCTTGTGAAAAGGAGAGGAGGGGATCATGCTTGACAATTTCAGGGACAGCTTGTAGTGACTATGGGGAAAAAATGAGGAAGAGTGGAGACTAGAAGAGCAGGATATTGGAGGAGAGGGTTTAGGCCAGGATGACAATGAAGAGAATTAGGCAAAGCTTCCAGCAATTTCTCTCCTAACAGATGAGTGTGCTAAAGTGACTATCATTGTGAGGGAACGAGAAGCAACGTGTCCCTCCCAGCTCTACCCCAGTCCTCTCCTCAGTTCATGCTCACAGCTTCCCAGCATGTTGAGCCAGCTGCACAGCAGATTTTGCTGATGTTCTTTCATTCTTCTGTGGTGCCTTGCTCAATGAAATTTGGCTTGTGTCCTTGGGCCAGCGGGGGGAAGAGCTCACTTTCACAGATTTGATTCTTTCATTTCCAGTGGGAATCACAGGGCCTTTGTTAGAACTCTGGCACCAGTACCAAGCCCTTTATTTATTTTATGGTCTGTTGTTGTGGTGTTCAAAATGCTTGTGAAGACAGAGGCCCAAGAGAGCCTTGAATTTTGTTTAAAAAATACACAGTTTTGCTGATGTTCACATTGTTGGCTTTTGGAGGAGAGTAGCTAAGGCAGTGAAAAGGCAAGGAGAGCATTCCATTTTTAGAGATGATCTTGGAACTTGGAGAGCATCTGCTGCATTCTGTATCTCCTGCAATACTTAACCACATCTTGTTGAACTGAAAGTCTCCTTGAAAATACTGGTGGGGTGAAGGGGTCTCCTTCCCTTGAGCTTCAACATTTGTGCACCTAGGAGGTTCTTGCTGGCTGTACTTTGGTCCATAAGCTGTACCTGAGTGCTCTAACTCTTCCCATTGCTAATTTGAATATAGCTGACTGATTCTTTTGGTCCACAGCAAAGTCCAAGCTCGCAGGGCTTTCTCTGCCTATCTGCAGCACGTTCAGTTGCGATTGATGAAGGAGGTTGGTGACCAGATCCAGAATCCTGCCTGGGCTGCTAAAGAGGATGAGCAAATGGTAAGAAGTTTGTGTTGGACAGACTGTGAGAAGCCAAGCTGAAATCTGCCATGAGTTTTGAGGTCTGTTCCAATGCTTGGAAGAGCTGAAGTCCAACTGAGACAACTGAGATTATAGTTTCCCCTCTCTGTCCAGCTGCCAGTGCTGTATTTTTAATGTACAGACAAGGTAGGACTGTTAAATGATGTGCAAGCAGCAGACAGCTCTTAATGACTAGTGAGGTTGACATTCAGGCTGCTCAGCTCTTTCAGTGGTTCTCCTTCACTCATCTCTGAGGCTACCTGCTTTTGAATTCTTCTCCCTAAGATTCTTTAAAATTTCTTGGTGGTTTCTGCTGCATAAAACAAAGCATATATCTGCTCAAATCAAGCAGGTACCTGGTTAAACTTTTTCTCCTATGTAACTGCTTTACTCCTTGCAGGCACTGGTGCTGAGGAGAAAAGTAAAAGCCACTGGGCAGCAAAAGTTACTCTAGTATATAGGTGTCTTGTGTGTTGGTTTTAGTTTGTTTGTTAAAACATCTAGTGACTTTTTCTAGGTGTTATTTTAAGGCCCTGTATTTAATGTATATACATGTTAGTGTGCAGCAAGCCAAGATCCCCTTATAAACCTTCCTGAAAGAGCTTTGTAGAGTAGGCTCTTGAGCTTTCTGCAAATCCAACCATACTCTTGCTGAATGCATGTTGCAGGGAAACAGCCAGTGCAGTTAGAGATAAAATTGTGTGTCAGGAATAATCAGTCAACTCAGTGGAAAATGTTACCCCTGCTCTTTCCAAGTGGAAATTAAAACTGGCTTTTTTTGAGAGTCACTTTGTCTGCTGTACTGTGAAATATAATGTTTAAAATAACAGCTCAAACCAGCCTGGAGTAATGGCAGTGAGAGGAGAGCTGTGAAATCCAATAGTTTGGCTGTGAGGCTGCTCATTTATGCGTTAGCAGAGCTCCTAACCAAAAGCAAATCCAGAGGGGAGACAGAGAGGGTTCAAATCACCCATGGGATGCATCTTGCCTTAGGATTTGCCTTGCCATATGTTTCTCCTGCCAGAGGTCAAACAGACATGGTGGGGGACTGGAATTACATGGCTGTAGAGGTACTCATCTGTTGCTGTGGCAAGCCGTGTCTATTTATGTATGTATCATAGAATCCTAGAATGGCATGGGTTGGAAGGGACCCCAAGGATCAGAGAGCTCCAACCCCCCTGCCACAGGCAGGGACACCAACCTCAGGCCTGGAGCTACACAAAATTGCCCAGGGCCCCATCCAACCTGGCCTTGAACACTGCCAGGGACGGGGCATCCACTACTTCTCTGGGCAGCCTGTTCCAGCCCCTCACCACTCTCTCTGTAAGAAACTTCCCCCTAAGATCTAATCTAACCCTTCCTTCCTTTAGCTTTAATCCATTCCCCCTTGTCCTGCCATTATCTGCCCTTTTAAAAAGTTGAATCCCCTCCTGCTTATAAGCTCCCTTCAGGGACTGGCAGGCTGCAATGAGGTCCCCCCACAGCCTTCTCTTCTCCAGGCTGAACCAGCCCAGCTCCCTCAGCCTCTCTTTGTAGGGCAGGTGCTCCAGCCCTCTCATCATCCTCATGGCCCTCAACGAATAAATACATACACCTATATATATATATGAGTGTATATCTGTATATATATATATATATGAAAGTGTGTATGTGTATATATATATATATAAGTGATGAAAATGGGGCTACAACACTGTAGTGGAGACAGCTGACCAAGATTCTCTTCCCTGTGATAGTGCTAAGAGTTTTATGTCAGTTTGCTTCCTCACAAGCCTTTTTTAACACCTTGCAAATTGCTTTTTGCATATTCCCCTATGTGTTATTCTGTGGTGCTGCTGCTTTTTGCTGCTTGGTTTTTTTTTTTTTTTGTTCTCAACCTCCCATGCTTTTCAGACAAACACTCTTCAAGTGTTCCCGATTCTGACTCACCTCAGGCAAGGCACACCATCATTCTTCTCCCCAACCTTGGATTTGTAGGGCTGCAGGGCTGTCTTAAAAAGGCACATTGCAGAATGCTCATCTGCCAGTTGTCAGCTCATTTTCTCAGGACAGTAGAGAAGGATAGGCAGAGAAGGACCTGGGGGTGTTGGGTGACTGCAGGCTGAATATGAGCCAGCAGTGTGCCCAGGTGGCCAAGAAGGCCAATGGCATCCTGGCTTGTGTCAAAAACAGTGTGGCCAGTAGGTCT
>VZTU01016949.1:85826-120055 GCA_013400835.1 Zapornia atra | reverse complement strand
CCTCCCGGAGCCCGACATCTGTTCGCAGGTTTAATAATTAACCGAACAGAGTCAGACAACTCGGACGCGCTCCACGACGGCAGCTTAGCGGGCGCTTTCCGCCCCCCGGGGCTGACCCACAGCTACACGGCTATGGCTTCCACCCGTCCTGGCTGTGTCCCGACACGGGGAACTTGCCCAGGTTATAACTAATTACAGCGTGAAGAGGCTCCTGCACCCGCTGAACTGCCCTCATGCCATTTAAACCTCCTGAAAAAACAGCATTTGTCAAAGGGGACCTGCTGGGCACCCAACACGCATGTCCCCTGAGGTGTCCTGTGGGCACAAGATGGCCTGGCTCAGAAGCAGGCTGCTTTGGGAGCGCTCATGTCAGCTGGTTGAGATGGATGGCAACCACGGGGCATTGCCCCAGGCAGCCAGGGAAGCACCAGGTTGGGAACCAGCTGGTGCCCTCAGCTCCCAGGGCACAGCTCGGTGTGGCCCTGCACCCACTTTGCTCGATCCCCCTCATTCCTCTTGTCAGCTGGTTGCAACCAGCGCCCAGCATGGCAGCAGGCTTGCAGGCAACAAATCTGTCTTGCTAAAAGCTAGTATTTCAGGGCAAGTACCCTTAAATTAAGGGGGTTAATGACTTTCTGCCTTTTTAGGCAGCTTTGCTATTTTAGTGAGCTGCTCCCTCACACCCCCCTCGGGTTCTGTTTAGCCAACAATTCTCAGCTGACTCGCAAGAAGGTCGGAAGTCAAAACATTTTATAAATAATAAATGCCGAGTCCATTTTACTTGCCTTTTCTAACCTGCAGTGTTGGTATTTTCCAAGTTGAAACATCAAAAACCTATTTTAAAATGAAATGCAATCTGCGATTCTCATACCATTGCCTGACAGCAGTTGATGAATACTTAAGGGAAACACCAGTTTTACAAGACCAGTAACAAAACCCCGTGATGTCAGGCAAGGTTTCCATGCTATTATTCACCATATCTATATGGTATAAAAACCATACACATGGGGCTACGCAAATAGTACTTTAAAAACCCCCAAAGATAGAATCTTTGCCTCAAGAAATGTGCGATACGTTAGTCCTGTAGTATGCTGAGTATGACATCTCAAGCCTGTATTTAATGCATTATACAATCAAAAGAGTCAGCAAAGCCATTAACTAGATAAATATTACAAAGACATTGAGACATCCTGGCTGCTGACACAATCAGGACCTTATATCTATATGTTAACCCACCCTTACATCGAAACCAGCCACGTCTTTCCAGTAGTAAGAACTAATTTGGTTATGACAGACAATAGTTAGTTCTGAAGATTTGCTTCTAAACATCAGGATATTCTATGATCTCACCTGCTAGAAGGTGTGGAAAGAGTATGTTATTTAGTAAAAAAATATATTCATAAACTAGCTTTTAAAAAAGTGAATTTTTAACGTGATACTTTATGCAGGTCTAAAAAATAAGTTTGAATTTAGCTTTGAATCTCCTCAATGGCAAACATCTACCAAGAACTGCCTACTCCACCAGATTGCCTTTGCGTGGCAGCTACAAGTAACAGAACTCGGGATTGGAAATAACCTAATACATTGGGTAGCTGTGTATTAGGTTATGTAGGGGCATCTTTTTGCTCCTTTCTTCTGAGCCGACTCTCAAAACTGTTCCTAACAGAGCAGAAAGCTTAAGTGAGTAAGCACAATAAACTGCATGCTAGCATTTTGCTTTTTTTATGGCAGGCTGCCTAGAAAGATCCCCAAATTCCAGGAATTTCTAGTGAAATCCCACCACCTTTTTACATTGTGACTTACCAGGTAGAGGACAGCATGGCGAAGCAAAGGGCTGCAGTTACTGCTTCTTTGGCAAAGAACACAGCAGTCTGCTGAAAAAGGATGAATGGCCTTAAATACTGGGTGAATGTATTTTGTTTACATTTGTACAACAGTCTAAGCATTCCAAGGATTTAAAGTTAGTGCCTTTTTAAAAGCAGGTAATTTAATTTGCTACTAAAATTGAGGATTGCTTTTTTCCCTTAATTCTATCCAGCATGTTAGAGACAGTACCTTAAGTCTTAATATTGGATTGACAGTGGCTAAGTAGTGCCAGCCTCTGCGCCCCCCCCCCCCCATTACTAAACAGCAATTATTAAATTACCGTAGCCCTTGTAGCAGCTACAGGAAACGAGAACTGTGTTGTGACATTTGCATTGGGTTTCACGGACATTTGCTTTTCTCACTTCCTCTGTGATCAGCCCTGTCAGCTCTATGGGAACTATCGTAGTAGGTTACTCCATCTCCCACAAATTCATGAGGGTACCAAACACTCCAGAACTCATACTTGTTTTACTTGTTTGGGGTTTTTTCCTGGGCTTGCCTTCAGTGACAGCAGATTACTGCTGTTTGACTTGGAAGAAAACACATCACTGTAGTGGTATGTTCTACAAAACACACCTAAGCATTAAAAAGCACCAAATGTTTGTAACTCAAAGCAAGGCCCCTGGCACTAGCCCCAGCGTACCATTCTCCCTCCAGCTGTGGGTTGGAAACACCTTCTCTAGAAGTGACAAGCTCCGCAGAGAGAATGAGATGACACACCTCTCACAGCCACTTAGAGCAGATCAGTGTGGAAGCCTCCTGAGCATCTGACCTGCCAACCTTCCCTTCTGGTAGAATCCAGGCCTTACACAGCACAGCTTGGAGGTGTTAATAAGGTGGCAGCACTTCCTAAGGAGCAGGTGTAGAGAAATGAGTTGAGGTGTGAGACTTCTCCCTACTCAAACCTGCCTGTAGGTACTAGCCCCAAACACCACGGGAAAGCTTTTGACCTCCTACACGCCAACGCCTGCAAGATGCACAGGCCTGCAGCCTCTGCAGGTGGCGCAGCATCAGGTGCTGCTGTCAGCTCCCTGGCTCTGGGAGCAGGCCCAGGACGCCCTCCCAACACGGCCTAGCCTGAGCTCTGAGGGGCCGCGTACCTCAGGGGGCCGGTTGGGCCTGCAGACCTGAGGTACTCACGCAGGCTGTGGAGAGCCGTGCGCGCCTCCTCACGCCCAGCAAGTCGCCGGGGCTTGGGCAGACAGCCGCAGGCAGGCCCAGCGCCACAGGCCCAGCGCCTCACGCCGAGCACATCACAACACCCACCTCACCACAGGGAGGCTACGGCCACCGGGCGGGCTTATAATGCGTGCGGGTGGCCTCGAAGCGCGGGCATTGATTGGGCCAGAGGAAGAGGGCGGGGCTACATGGAAAACCTACCATTAAACAGCGGGAGGTGGGGCTTCCGGGTCAGTTCTGGGCAGCCATTGGCTGTCTCCGGGGTTAGGCGGGACTGGGACAGCGCGCGAAGGCTTGAAGCGGTTTCTTACGCGGTTGTGTGGCGGGAGCACTGGTGCGGTGGTTATGGCGGTGGCAGCGCCTGCTGAGGTGAGTCCTGCTGCTTCGCCAGCCGCCTGGCAGGGAGTGGTGGCTGCGGTCCCCGGCCTGCCAGCGGTCTTGGGGGTCCTCTTGGTGCGGCTCGGTGGAGGGCTGGGAGGAGTAGCGAGCCAGGCATCGGCGTCTCCTCGGTCGCTATCAAGCCCAGGCGGTACCGCGCCATCGCCGGGCTCTCCCCTCGCTTCGCACCGACTCGCTTCCTCGTACAGCCGGTGGCTCGCCCTGCCGCCCGCAGTACGTGCCGGGAAGGCTGCTCCCGGCCTGTCGCTGTGGGCGCGGTGCATGCCGGGGCGTAGGGGCGCCGGCCGTGGGCGCAGTGCCTGCCGGGAGGGCGGTGCCTGGCGCGGGTGGGCGCGGTGCATGCCGGGCGGGATGCTCTGTTCGGGAACGTACCCCGGGGCGGGCGTCCGGGGTCCCCCCACCACCCTCTGGCCGCTCGTCCCCGCTCCACGGGCCGCCTCTGTACCGCCGGGCTGCGGCCACGCTGGCCTACTGTCCCTGCGGCGCTGCCGTGGCGGCAGGCCCGGGGATGGCGGCTGTGGTGCTTGGGCGCCCTGTCACGGGAGAGCCTTTCTAAAGGATCCCGCGGGCGCCTCTGCTCCCAGTTTAATTCACGCAGGAGAGGTGCAGATGTGGGAGAATAAAGTTCTGCCGTTTGCATTATCATTCCCTCCTAATTATTTTGAATGATAATCCCAGAATCACAGAGCGTCAGTGGTTGGAAGGAACCTCACAAGCTCACCCAGTCCCACTCCCTGCCAGAGCAGGATCACTCAGGCTAAATCCCACAGGAACACATCCAGGCGGATTTGAATGTCTCCAGTGAAGGAGACTCCACACCCTCTCTGGGCAGCCAGTCCAGGGCTCTGGCACCCTCACAGGGAAAAACTTCCTCCTCTGGAACCTTCTCTGCTCCAGCTCACACCCGCTGCCCCTTGTCCTGTCGCTGCCATCCCTGAGCAGAGCCTGGCTCCGGCCTCCTGACTCACCCTTTACATGTTTATAGACTTTAATAAGGTCACCCCTCAGTCTCCTCTTCTATGCAGATCGGCCAGGATGTTGATTCTCTTTTTTATTTTGTGTGTGCAGACTCACCTTAAACATATTTAAATATTAAATATTTTAAAGGTTGATGTAGTGCGAAGTCCCTTCATTAAATACAATTTAATTCTTTAACTGTAGTGTCTGTGTATATAACTGCATGTAAGGGGTTAGCTGAGTTTTTGGAACAAAGTTAATCGCTACACAAACAACACATCATTGTAAGGAAAATTCTATTCTGCTTTGTAGCTTCCATTAGAAGATTTGAATTCAGATTTGCAGAAAACCCTCGATAGTGACTCTGACAGCGGACAGGGCAGCTGTGAAACAGCCTCTCCAGGTCACTGCAGCAAGGCGATAGCGTCTCTTGACGACAGAGGTCTGTAAAGTTTCCATGAATTGTGTGTGGTGGTCATCCCCTTCAAGGGTCCTTTTTTGTTTTATAAATACCTCTTTAGGCAGTTGTCAGCGCTTGATCTGTAGGAATCCAAGCTGCTTTTTTTGATACTCAGAATGTGGGCTGACACCTGTTTAAAAAAAAAAAAAGCATTTTTGAGGTTCAGGAAGGGAAAAAGTAAATGGGATGTGAGTTAATTGGTTATTTCTTTTCTTTTTATGACTTGCTTGTACTTAGTTAGGTACTGTGGATTTATTTCTATTTCAAGGCAAATTGCTAATCTGTCACTGAAGGATTTTGAGCTTTGCCTTTTTTTAAAGGTCACAAACCTCTGACATCGATTTGGGTCAGTTATATACCGTGCTATTGGGAGAACGGTATTTTGAAAACCTGAGTTCAAGTTGGTTGGTTATAGAGGCTGATGTCTGCGAAAATTGAGATGTAACTTCATGTTTAACTGATTGATCGTTAATTAACTTGTGGAATTTTCTTCTCTGTAGCATGCGTAATTTCTTTGTCTTTAATATATTTTCTAAGATTCAGAGGAAGAGATTTTTGTACGTAAAAAAGCAAAAAGCAAGAAGGTGCTTCAGGACAGTGAGAGCGAAGATGGAGAGGATGGTGGCTCTTTTGTGTGCGATAGGCCAGGTGGAGACAAGGAAGAAGGAGAGGAAAAAGAGAACATTCCTGGCCAAAAGAACAAGAAATCTCATCGGATTCACCAAGGTCTGCGAGACAGTGATGATAGTGACACTGGTGAGCAGTTCCAGATTGAAAACATTGAAAAAAGCAGAAAGTCTGGCTTGCCTGAGAATGAATTCAAAGAGGAGAGACCCCTAAAATCTGGGAAGAAATACAGAAAACATAAACGTGATTTTGAAGAAGACACAGCAAAAAACACTGTAGGAAAATCAAGAAGAAGAAAGGAGAAAAGAACAGAGTCCATTAAACAGCTGAAGAAAGAAAAGAAGCCTAGAGAAGAGGTATATTGGCAGAAAAATCTCAGATGTTTTCTCAACTGTGTTTGGTTGTTGTGTTTCAATGCTTTGGCATTGCTGGTGTCTGCATTCCTACCTCTGGTGTGGGATCACAGAACACCAGATAAACTGTGGTTTTGCCTGCTAAGAAAGTGCAAACCCTAATATTTGATGGTTTAATGTCAGTGTGCATTGGGCCAGGCAGAAATTATTTGAGTTTATTTGGGGGTTGTTACGTGTCCAAAGGGCTTTGGTTGGTATTTCAGCTTTTCTCTACATTGCATCCAAGTTTCTGGAGGATGCTTTAGACTATTTTCAGATCTATTTCTGGTCTAAACAAATGGCCACTTGGGAGGTTGCATATTTTTGCTGTTTATAAAATGTGCATTTCAAGTGTTAATTTATTCTCTTTGCTAAATATTGGAATTCCCTACTTATAGATGTAGGGAATAACCTTATAATGAATTATCAACTTTGCAGTGCTCTAAAGGGAATAGAACTGGCTTAAGATGCTGTGTTAAAGATGGGATGTACTTTTTCTAACTTCATCAAGACCTTTTGATAGTAACCTTTAAATATGTGTCAAATAACTTTTGAAGTGAGTTACACCAACACTTTATTCTTATGGCAAGCAGGTAGATGGTGATGAGAGGTATCCTTTTAATGACAGCGGATGTCTTCTTGATAACAAAGAACTTTTTGATAATGGCTTAGAAGAGGAGAACGATTCCCCCCCAGAGGATGAAGAGTCCATAGAATCAATACGAGCAGCAGTGAAAAACAAAATTAAAAAATATAAGGTAATGTTTGCTAGTGATATGGATTATTTGGTATTAGTGGGAGTATGTATTAAACTCTTCTTGGCAATGGTGCACTTCTACTGTGAGGGAGGAGAGAACAGCCCTCTGCTTTTTCCTCTTAAAGCCAGAGAGATGCTGTCCTGGAAGTTATAAAGATGATGCTACAGTAGAAGCTTTGGAAATCTACCATAAGTACTGTGTAGCATTTGTGTTGGTTTATGGAAATACATGTTCATTTTGCTGACCAGCAACGATCCAATACAATTTATTTACTTTTTACTTGTTTGTCCTTGGTAGTGCCTGTGTAACTAGACAAATAAATGAATTTCTTTTTATGCACTGTAGAACAAAGAACAATTTTCTGAGGGGGAAGGCTACAAACATGTATTTAATGATGAAAATGAGGAACCTGTATTAAAAGAACCAAAAAGGAAGGTGAAGTATTATTCTTTTTTTAAACCTCTCCATTGTTTGTTGTAGTGACTCAAAGGGGTTTTGTATGCTCGCTTCTCAATACCATCCAATGTTTTTGTTGATTTGCTTTTACTTAATTGGTGGCTTTATTCTGACCCCTTTCAGGGGAAAATAAGCTATTTAGAAAGTATAGAGTCCCTTATTTTGTTTTCTGACTTCAGAAGCCTTTTTCTTTCCTTAAGGAGCGGAAAGCAGCAAGGTTAAGTAAAGAAGCCATTAAACAACTACATAGTGAGTCCCAGCGACTTATAAGAGGTAAGACTTAAAATCCTTGTATTTAGAAGGGTATAAACTATTAAGAAATTCAGGAGACAAATTGAAATAATTTACCTAAAAGGCTAAAGCTTTCTTTAACCTAGCGTGAGTTACTTAGGGTTGAAGGGTGCAAGACCTTTTTTGTTCAAGGACGTGTTCAAAGCCATTTTTGTAACTAATGGGAAAAAATAATTGTTTAAACACTTGAGCTTGTAAACTTGTGTAAAGTTAGTGGAATATTTGGAGGGTTTGATAGGCATGTCATAAAACTGAAACTGATCATGCCATTCTTATAGTCCCATCACAGTTCATTACCTAATGAATTTGTGGATGTGTTGCGTATTTGGTCTCCAAGACTGTTGCTGTTGGAACTCTTTCCCAAACAGTTTTGTTGTATTCAAGTTTAAACTCTGCTGTTTGTTCCGAGTGGGGTGTCTTTGGTGCAAAATACTTGTGTCAAGCTTGTTTGCATTTCAGATACATCAAATGAATACCTTGGGTGACTTTTAAAATCTTTCACCTCCTTTTTCTGGTAGAAACATCTGTGTCTCTTCCATACCACGTGCCTGAGGCCAAAAGCATTCATGACTTCTTCAAGTGTAGACCTCGACCAGTATGCCAGGGAAACGCCATGGCATTGCTGAAGTAAGAATTCAAACCTTCCTCATGGTTTCCATAAATTTTGAGGCATTTCAGCTTTGCTTTCAAGGACAACCAGACTTTTGCGCACTATAGGTGCTGTAGGACATACATGCCTGCTTTGTGTGCAATCACATCCTGTTTCTGTTTTCATTTTAACTGTTGCTTTGGCTGGAAAGTTTTATTAAGAAACTTTCTGAAGCTCCTTTAATTCCATGAACTCCTGGAGATTTGGAGTGTGTCACTGTTAATGTAAGGCAACGCTCCCTCTTAGCACACTTATACCGTTGAGGTCACCTGGGAGTAGTAACTCCAGGGTAATCTGGGCCTAGTAGTAACTCCAGGGGAAGTAGTGTACTCATCCAAAGTTACTTTAATGTGGTTTAGCCTGGCCCACAGCATTTTACTTGGACTGTTTGTGCTTTTGAGTAATATGTAGTAAAATACTTATGCTACTGTTGCCAAAAAACCAACAACAACCCAACCCTCTTGGGAACGTTATAATGTAACTAACTAGTACAAACTCTTCACACTGCTTTAGCTTCAGTTTCTTTGTCTCGTCAGAAGGAAGTTTCCTGGGAGTTTCTTCTGTGCTTCACCTCTTCCTACACATTAGGAATAATAATTAGAAAATTATTTTGCTCAGAGTTTGTTCTCGACCTCTTCTCTCCCATCATGGTAACAATTTCTTTCTGCCATCATCAGGTCTGCTAAATACCAGCTATCCCTAGAAGAAGAACCTGCAGAGACTAAGAACTTGAGCAAGGAGTGCAAAGAAGGCGATCGATTGGCAGCTAACGAACCAGAAACAAGCCTTGGCAAAGATCTTGATACTACTGTGACCAAGCCCCTTGCTGATGTAGGGAAGAACTTGACAGAAGACTGTGCTGAAAAGCCTGAGCAGGACAGTGATGGTTCTCATGCAGTTACCACTGAAACAAGTGATAATAATACAGGAGAACAGCAGCAGTCTGACTCACTGAGCACTGATTGCAGTGAACAAAAAGAGAATGAAACTCCTCTGGCAGTTGGAGATGCTGTTGAGCAACAGGATAAAACAGGAGCAGACTCAGAATGTGAAAAAAGCAATCAACAAGTGGGGCCTGGATCAGTGGCACAGCCTGAGAAAACGAGGAAATCCAAGTTGGATAAACTTCGTGAACTGGGAGTAGACCTGTCCATCCAGCCCCGAATCTGCTCTGGCAATGAATCCTTCATAAACCTTGATGAGTCTGATTCAAATAAAGGTATCACTTTTATCATTACAATCCTGTCCTATCTGTCCAAATAAGCAGAGTTAATCTGACTTTTGTCAGAGACTTTCCCATTGATGTTCACGTGATAGAACAGTCTGGCATGTGCTCTTACTAGTATGGATTCTTTGCTCAGTGTTGGCATCTGTTTTCTTCCAGCTGATGGTTAAAAGGGAAGTTCTGATTCCTTAATTTTCAATCCCTTGAAGGAATATGCTCAGTGATAACTATTTAATGATGGGTGGTTTATTTCCATTTTGCTGTAGTGAATTATGTTGGCACATTAATTCAGTATAAGTTACAGCAAAAATATTCCATCATGGTTTATTGTTTTATTAATCAAATCGTATGGGTTTGCAATTAAGAGTTTTTAATTAACTTCAAATAAAAGTCTCAAGACCTACTCTTGATACAACTTTAGCACTCAATGCTTTTAAATGCTATTAAATTAAATGAATTTGTGTTTTGAAATGCAATGGATGTGTATTTAAAGAGTTGGAAGCCTTGAAAGCACGTTTCTTGAAGCACACTCTTCGAACATCGAAATCCAAAGCTGAACGCACCATAAACATGAACATTATTCGTAAGGAGACGACGTCGGAAGGAAAGGAAGAGCTGAAAGCAGATGTGGTACCAGCAGTGTTAGCTGCAGAGAACCTGGATGAAAGAGTCCACACAAAGCCAGGTGAGAAGTGGTGATGGTTGAATTGGAAAATACTTTCTTTTCCCTCCTCTCATTCCCATTTTCCCAATGCTGCCCTGTGATACAGATAAAGGGATCTTAGGATGTACGTTCACTCTGATGGATGGTGCTGTTCTAGAAAAGAATCCTGATAGACCTCTGAAATAGCACTGGCCAGTGTGGGGCAGCCTTGTGTCTGGTTCTCTGGATTTCTCCCCATGCATACACTTTATATACACATATATCTGCGCTGCTGTTATCCGTCAGTCCTCTCACTATAAGCCTCAGACTTGAGAACTATTGCCATTTGTACAATTTCTCATGCTTCCTTAGTTCTGTACTGGAGTTTCTTATAGAATTGTATGCATCTGCAAACAAATCCATGTGGGATGTGACTCTCATAGAATCCATTAAAAGAAATAGATTATTTGGGAGGTTCTATGGGCATGTGTTATTTTTAGTGGCTCTTAATTATTTTATGTGCTGTAGCACACCTGCTCATGGCAACTGGCCAGACAGACCCTATTCAGAGTGCTGCACCCGTGGCATTTAGGGATAATGAGATTGCACAGTCTCTCTAAATTTTGCCCATTTAAACTAACAGCTCTAGCTCTTAGAGCTGACAGGTCAATTCCTAAAAACATTTTAAATCAAGTAACCTTTCAATTCCCTTTTCATGTGTTTAGTTACCTTAGATGGGATGCTTGAAAGCAATGAAGTTAAGGCTTCACTGTAGTGCATATAAATATATTAATTTATTAATTTCTCTCCAGGTGAAAAGCTGCAAGTGCTTAAAGCCAAACTCCAGGAGGCCATGAAACTCCGCAGGACTGAGGAACGCCAAAAGCGGCAAGCCTTGTTCAAACTGGATAATGAGGACATGTTGGAGGAGGAAGAGGAGGAGGAGGAAGAGATGACAGATGAATCTGAGGAAGAGGAAGACGACGATCATGAGGTCTGTATGCAACATTTTTACATAACCAAGTCAAGTTCTCAATTCTGCCGCTTCTCCCTGGTGGAATTACTCTTGTATGCTATTAATGTTGGGAAAACTGCTAAAGAATTCTTCCCAGAAGCTGAAAAATTGCTGCAGTTGGCATGTTCAGGATTTGGGTTGTCTAAAACTAAATTTATGAGTATTTTTATTTGTCTAAACAATATTAAACCCAAATATAAATGTATAAAATATTCGGGTGCCGTTTTCTCTTTTTATATGTATCCTTGGCTCATGGAGAATAGGGGCCAGACAGGTCATCAGATGTTAAAATGTTTTATTGACAAGTATGCAAGGAAGCTGACAGATCAAAGCACTGATCAGCATGTCTCTGCCACGATTTGGGATGTGTTTCAGAACTTGGAGTTTCTGCTTGGCGAAGCAGAGGAAGATAATGAAGATGTAGAAGAGAAACATGTTGAAGATGCTGATAAAGAAACCGACAAAGAATCAATTGATGGAGAAAAGCTTGAGAAATCTGTGCACTGTGATTCTGTTCCCAAACCGCCTTCAACAGAGTCTACGTTGCTGCTGTTTAAGGACAGCTCCTCCAAAATGGGGTAAATAAACCAAGCTTTAAAAATGGTGCTTGAGCAACTTTTAATCAGTACATGTATATGTTTTGATCTAACTTACTTCTTGTAAGCTCCACTTCTGCCTTGTTCTGGTAGTTATATGTGCGTTCATATACATTTTATTTTAAAAAAACCCAATGACTGCAATTGCTTAGTGGAATAATCTGTTTCTTAATCAAAGTCTCCTAGATGTATTTTATGTGTTTTACCCTGGTTTTTGTGATTAGATTTGACAGACAATAGCAATTCAACTTGTGTATATCGGCAAATACATTTTATTTTATGAATTACAGGTATTCTCTTCCTGATGAGAAACTTGAAATGGAAGAAACTGCAGACAAAGGACCTACCAAGTTAGGTAAAGTAGAACTATTATCATAGCTAGCATTTTTTTTTTCTTCCTCAAATAGAAGTTTCTATTTGAGATTGGTATTCAATATGTTATTTCATCATCTGTATAGTTATACAGTAGGCTTATAAAAGTTTGGACTGTGAGAAAAATGGGAGGGCTTGAGGAAAGGAAAGGAAGTAAAGCTTAAAATTATTCTGGAAAAAATGAAGAAGCCATTAGTAATCGATAAGATGAAATTCAGTAAAAAAGTTTAATGCACATCCTCTGGAGAGAAAGAAATCTAACATGAGCACAAATAAATGACTTTTTAGTGTCAATGTTGAAAAAGATTATAAAGGATTTACTGGATCACAAAGATATGTAAGCAACATATTCACTCTTTTTTTTCTTTTTTCTCCCCTTCCTCCAGAGGATGATGATTCCTTTTCCCTCACAACACTACCAAAAGAGAACAGCCATAACAGCAGCTTTGAGTTGATCGGCTCCATGATTCCATCGTATCAGCCCTGTAACAAACAGATGTCACGTGGAGGGAACTTCATATCTGCAGCAGGAGGGTTTAGGTCACCTTCCCCTTGTTTTTTCAAAACAAGCTTTATCAGCTCTGCTTCCAAGGTAAGGTTCTCTGTCCCATTCTCATCATAGAATAAGACAGTGGCTACTAAATAAATGTATTTTATCCTGACTGTCTTATTGAAAATATAATACCAGACATCTAGCCAAATGCTTTTATATGAGTAAGATTTCAGAAAAACAAACTCCCAGAGGTTTAAAATGTCTCTGCTTTGGAATGGATAAGAGTGATATTGTAGGAACTTCAATACTAAAACATCAAAGAAAAGATTATGTTGAAAATCATCGTAAATATTTTTTTAAAGCATCCTTACATGGGCTACACAGCATGTGGTATCAGTGAACTCCTGTGATTTATCAGACCAGCATGGACATACTTGAGACCTGCATGGTGTTAATCCTTTGAAATATCTAAAATGTTTTATTCTGCTCTTGCTTTTGACTTCTAGGATTGCAAAGCAAGTAACTTGTGTATTGTTACATTCCTTTGACTAGAGCTCAGGAAAGACGTCCGAGCCTTCTCTTCCCATAGAAGATTCCCAGGACCTGTATAATGCCTCTCCTGAACCAAAGAGTTTATTTCCAGGGACTGAGGAGTCACGGTTCCAATTTTCTCTGGAAGATGACACTCAGAGCCAGCTGCTTGATGCAGATGGGTAAGTTATAGGTATAAAGGATGACATTTTCTGCAGTTTAACAGAAATAGGATGTAACAAGCAGCAAGACTTTTCTAACTACAGACTTTCTTTCAGGTTCTTGAATGTTGGACAACATAGGAATAAATATCAGTCCTCAAAGCATCAGCTGTCTCTGGCCAGCATGGATGAGAATGCAATGGATGCCAACATGGATGAATTACTGGACTTGTGTTCTGGACAGTTCAGCAGTCAGACTGAGCATGTGCCAAGTACCAGCAGCGACAAAAAGCAAAACATGGAAGAATTGCTCAATCTTTGCTCAGGAAAATTTGTGTCTCAGGGTATGTCCTGAATTATGTTGTCAGCTTTGGTGATTGGAGTTATAAGCTTTATGTGAAGGTACCATTTAGTTCTGGGTGCTAATGACGAACATGAAACTTTTGAGAGCTCTAACAATGTGCTGCCTTTGTGGAAGCACGCTGTCACTTCTAGGATGCTCTCTGACCTTCCAAGAGTAGAAAGATCTACTCATCAGACAGATAAGTTGCCATCTCATTACTTTTTTTTTTTTTGTAGCAGGTTCCCCAACATGGGCATCTTCAGTATTTTCCAAAGCAGAAAAGGATAGTGACATCGAAGATCCAATGGCAGAAGCTCTAGCACTTTGTTCAGGCTCCTTTTCCACAGACAAGTGAGTATCATTCTTCCTACAATTTACAGAACCTTAGAGCGGTGACTGTCTTGTTTCAACTCTTAACATGTTTACTTGTTCAACATCAATTCAAAGTGCTATAAGCAGAAGTGTGGTGTGTTGTGGAGGTGAAGAATACTACAAATTGCTCAGCAGTTGCTCTCTAAATTGGCAGCACATAGTTTCCCACAGCTCCTGTGAAGGGAGATTCTTTTTTGTCTTTCCCTGGCAGTGAAAGAAGCATTGAAGAGCTGTCATCAAACTGAGAGCAGATTGTTAGGATGTAGGGCTTTGGGGTTCTGTTCCGGGCTGTTGCCAGCACCAAACATCAGTTGGATACCTGCATTAAACCGTAAGGGTGTATGACTGCCTGACAAACAGGTAACAAGGCTTCACAAATGGGAATGTCAGGGAGGATCCAAGAGGAGTTTGAGAGGGAAACAAACTCAGAATTTAACACTTGTCCCATGCTGTTCAGAGACTGTAGCTCTTTGAACACTTGCAGCCTGAGACCAGCTACCGTGACAGTTTAAGTCTTGCCTTGAATTCTTGGGAAGCCTTGGTTGGATGTGAAATGAAAATATGCCTTTCTTTCCTTCACTTTTCCCATAGGGAAGAAGAAGATGAGGGGGAGCAAGAAGAACTTGGTGATTTTCAGCTTGTAACAGATGACAATGCCTTTGACAGTGAAGAGGTATGAACCAATGGAGCGAAGCAACTGCTGCAGCACTCTGTCTATGAGAATTCCCATTTACCTACTTGGCTTTTTACTATAATCATCAATGCAAAGTGCTGTGGCTTCCAGAACAAGTTACTGAAACACATCCAAGAGCAATGGTTGGATCACTTAAAATGTCCACCTGATGCTATAATATACCAGATGAAGCACCTTAGCCTAGGAGATCCTCAAAAACCTTACGCAGAGCACAAGAAGTTGTTGTTACAAAGCAATCTGTTTTCAGAAAACCCTTAATTACCCCAAACCTTTTCTTTGATAGGATGAAAAAAGTGGAGACAGTGATCCTGAGGAAGCAGAAATCAGTGATGAAGAAGAAGAACTGCTGAGACCTAGACAGGGCTTGAAGAAAAAACTGTAAGTCCATCTTTTTTTATATCTTATTTCATATATTAGATATATTTTATATATTATTAGAATATCAAGAGAACCACAAATGTAGTCTGGTCTCTCCCCAGCATTAGTAGCTCATGTTTATATAGTGTTGGTTTGGGGTTTTTGTTTTTTCTTCTTGCTTTGGTGCTGTCACATTGTGTGAGCTTAACAATGTTGCAGGTGAGCTGTAGAGGATTTTTGTTATAATTCCCATTATAGATGGAAATCTTCTGACTTCCATGATGAAAGCAATGCAATGCTGATTATTTTTTTTGACCCAACAGTGCTTAGTCTCTTCAAAACTTAAAGTTGAATCCTAATTTCTCTCTTAGGGTGTGTGTTAATTTGATGTTAAAAGATAAATCTTGCTTTCAGAATATTTCAGATTCTTACTGATCCTACCAAACTGAACTCTTTGAATGTTCTTTTCCAGAAAACTGCAGGATTTCATGGAAGATGAGGCAGAGCTGTCAGGGAGCGATGTGGGAAGTGAGGATGAATATGATGGCGAAGACTTGAATGAATATGAGGAAGAGGTTATTGATGAGGAGCTCCCTTCTGAAGTGGAATTAGAAAGTCAAATACAGAAATTACACATGTCAGTGACAGTATTAGTGTGTATTGCTGGGCATGAAGTCGTAGCTCTAAGATATAATCTGGACTAACCTCCTCCCTTTCTCCTGTGTCACTAGGAAGGCAATGCTTGATGATGACAAGCGGCAGTTACGCTTGTACCAGGAGAGATACCTCCTCGATGGTGACCTGCACAGTGATGGCCCTGGCAGAACAAGGAGATTCAGATGGAAAAACATAGGTGCCTTTCCGAGCCATACTTGTTAAGAGATGGGGTAAAAGATTGGAAAGAGAGTGTTTGTGTGAGTGTGTGTGTATGAAACAGCACTCAATAGTCCATCAGAAGTAAATAAAAGTGTTTCAGAACCTGGTTGGGGAGGTGCTAGGGTGGGTTTTGGTTCATTGGTTTGTTGGGAGTTTTATTTGTTTGGGGGTTTAACTCATCTGCATATTTTGTCTCTCTTAAAACTGACAGCTAAATTTTTTTTTTCTTTCTTCATTTAGATTATGCTTCACAGATTGACTTGTTTCAGAGAGATTCTGATAACGATGATGAAAATGAACAGTTTGAGACAGAAGCAAAATGGAGGAAAGAGAGGTTTGAACGAGAGCAGTGGCTTCGTGAGCAGGTACTACTCAACTCCAAGAAAGGCATCTTGCTCAGTCTTCATACCACTGCTAGGTGTGAAATTGTTAGTTCCTCAAGTTCAACTCTGGAAAAATACCATTCATGTATCTTTGGTTTTCCTCATGAATTCTGCTTTTTCTCTTCAATATTCTTCAGAGAGAGAAGGGAGACACAAACCAACTTTGCATTAGGTCAGCTTTGTCAGCTGAATGTAATCACAGAGTTGTAGGGGTTGGAAGGGACCTCAAGAGATCACACCCCAATGTGTGATGCTGTGGGTTTGCTGCTCATTAATGGAACAAGGATGATAAAGTTTCTAAAAACCAGCAATAAACTCTTACAGTAGAAAGTTAATTAAAATACTCTTAATTTACACAAGGGAAGGACTTAGTCTACTTAAAATAATGAATTGTTCATTCTTAGCATGAACTTTTTCAATTTTACAAAGTGTCTTCTCTTTGCTACAGAAGGAGAAAAATAAAGAGCAGGAGGAAGAGGAGGAAGAAATTGGTGAAGACAGTCAGTTCATGAAGCTAGCAAAAAAAGTAACTGCCAAGTCCCTACAGAAGAAAGGTAATCTCACTTGTTACTGAAGTGACAAGCAAACCAGAGATAGCAAGTTTGACTTGAAGTTGTCACTTGTGGCTTCCAGTGAAGCAGGACATAGATCTGAAAACTCCAGTGTCTTGTTTTCTTACTGAGTCCAAGCTTGTGCCTTCTGCAAGGCTGCTGATAATTGTGTGTGTTTCCTTAATAATGAGGTATGCTGCTGCTTGAAAAAATAGTGTAGAGGGGGAAAAAATTCCCCTCCATCTTTCTTTAGTCTTATTCTTCATTTGCTTGCCTTGAAGTTGCAGGGTAGACGGTAAGTGGCATTTAGCCTAGCTGTTTCTCCAAGTATCTGTGGCTTCAGGAAAAACTTCATAGTGAAAACACATTTAAGTTTTCCTTAGTTGTAGTAAAAACATGACTCCAAGTGTGCAAAGCTGCTTCAAACTCAAATTTTCCCTCCTAACTGACAGAACTAATTGCCAGTCATCTATCAGTTGTATAATTTTATACAGATTCTTTTTGCCTACAGTATTTACAGTCTGTTGTCAATTCCAAGTTGTTCAGTTTGATGTGAAATCACATTCTTTGGAATGAAGTTCAGAAATGGATGTTCTCCTCCTCTCTCTGCCAGCAAGCCCAGCAGCAGTGGCACAAGACACAGCACTGTTACCCAGGAACCCGTTTGAAACGTTCAGACCTGCCAGCGACATCCAGGTTGGTAAAGGTTCTGCAGAACAGTATCTCCAAAGTCAGCTGACTCTGGATTCTGACTGTTCCTGGTCTGTGTGGTAGCAGGTAACACTTTAGTAGGGAGTAGTTTTTTCCTAGTAAGAATAACCCACTAGAAGAGTTAATCTTGTTCCTGTGAGTGGTTTAACACAGCATTTCTTTGTCCTTCAGATAAAAAACGGGTCTCTCTTGAACAGACCTAAAGCTGTCCTTCAGAAACTGGCAGCAATGTCAGATCTTAACCCAAATGCACCTCGAAATTCAAGGAACTTTGTCTTTCATACACTTTCTCCAGACAAGAGTGCAGAGGCAAAGGAGAAATCAAAGCTTCAGGTAAAGATTTTGTGCTACCGGTTATGTAGCTTATTCAAACTTACAGGCCCAAAGCTATTAAGAGTATTGCTGGCTTAAATACTCTCTGATTTCTTGAATGTGCTCTCACACCCAATAATTCTCTGACAATTCAGAATTTAAACTTTAGGGGGGTTTATTTTAATACTCTCTTATATCCTAATCCTCTGTAGGTGAAGAAGAGAGGTCCCACTGCAGCGATAACCTCTCTGGCCAAACGGCCCAGGGTAGACAGCACAGAGGACACGAGTCAGAGCCGGAGCATATTCCAGTACTTGGAGAGCTGAATATTTCTGCTGAGGGCTGGGGGTTGTATCACATCTCTTGCCAGTTGTGGTTTATTTTGCAATCATCAGGAAGGTAAACAAGCTGCTGTACGTTCTCCTGCTGCCACTTCATTCACAAACTCCAGTCATTTCCAGGCAACGGTCTTGTTTATTCCCCTTTTGTTGTTTTTGCTCAGTGGCAAAGGAGCACAAACCCCACACTTGGTTTGGAATGAAATGCTAACTTGGTCTTTCCCAAGCATTACAAAAACTTACACTACCATGCTGCACTCACAGAATCTCTTGTGTCTCAGTGAAAATACCCCTCATGTGCCAGGTGTGACGCAGAAATGCCATGGTTAGCTCAAAGCACAGAGAAAGGAGGTGTTTCTGCAGTTTGGGGTAACAAGAAAGCAGTGTTAACTACGGCAGGACATCTGTTTACACTTGCAGTATGAAGGTAGCTACAGCTTTCTCTGCTGTCTTCCTTTCTCTACTGTTAAGCATTTATTAGCTTGACATTTTAAGCAGCTCTTAATTTATATTTAAAATGTATACTTTAAAAAAAGGTCCTGGTCTTTTATGAGGCAGTGTGATAGGGATTTCTTTCCAAGTTTTACTCTTTATATTCTTACACATACATATTGAATGTGCTTGCATAGAGAGGGAAGGGTGTGAATGACACACAAGAGGGGGTGTGTCGTGGGTTTTTTATTTGTTTGGGTCTTTTTCAGGAGGGGGAGAGTTGTTTGATTTAATTTGCCCAACTGAAGACTCCGTTGTTTTCACATAAGCTGCACTCATCCAAGAGAAGTCCTCCAGCCAGTAATGACAGGCCTCCTCTAGAAGGAGGAAACTGGATAATAAGGAACCATCCTTCACATCTATTCTAAATAGTGTGAAAGAAACCTGAGACATGATATACAGCACTTCTGTCTTTTTGTTTACATGTTGAATGTGTTAGAGCAGAGCCCAGACAAGGACCTGCTCTGCAGGGCCAAACATCTCTCTGGGACTTGATGTGACATCCTTAAGTTGCCGATGCTGTCAGAGAAGTATCCTGAACTGTACATTTTGTAAGGTCATAAGCATACACCTGGTGTGCTGTGTGTAAAATATTTTACTGTATAATATGTTTATAAAGAATTATGGTACTAATTGGAGGGCAATTTGACAATAAAAGGTGCTTTTAATTTTGGAGGTGGTTGGAGTTAATTTCCAGGATTTCGTTCAGTTGTGTGTGAGGGGTTTTCCCCAAATTGTTCCTCTGTCTCTGATCTCTGTGTCTGTTTTCCTCACTGCTGCTTTTCTTTTGTAGCAACAACTAAAGCCCTTCACTAAGAACAGCTGCAATAATAGTGGAATACAACACAAATAACCCCCCTCAATGTTGGTTGGAGTGTAAATTCTCAAGTCTTACACTTGGGTTTGCATCAAATTCTTGGCCCTCAGACTGTGTTTCTGTTCACTGATGCCATAGTTTTGGGTTTTTTTTTAGATCCTAGACAAAACTTGCTTTATAGCTGGCTTGAGGCATGCCTGTGTTAGTTCATTCCAACAGTTCTGAATCTGGGATGGGAGCTTTAGGGAAGAAAATGAAGGAGAAAAGGTCGTTCACCAGATCTTTCTTGAAGAACAACCTAACAGACAGAAGATACCTGAATATCCAGTTAGCTCTGTCACTGTGTTTCTCTGATGTGTAGGTTGTACTAATTCAGCACAGATTTACTGTTCAAAAAGATCCAAAGCTGCAAAATTTGGCATCTTAATTTTGCCAGTAATGCCTGCCACTAGAGAGCAGCAAGAGAATGCTCTTCCTGTAACCAAAAGGGGAGGGAAGAATGAGTAAAGCTTAAACTATACTCTGACTCAAGGGGAAATTCTTCGTTTTCCACGTTAAGCGGCATTGCAAAGGATTAAGTTTATGTAGAACTATAATTGTTACTCCTCTGCATTGGAATGTAGCAGCTTGAAGAGCATCTTCAGAGCGTTGGCTTTGTCCTGGTAGTCTTATTGGCTTCTCTGCAGCATGTGCTAGCCACAAATATGGCATTTGTTTTGCTTCCTCTTCAGAATTTCCACTTCAAAATATGTTTTGCTTGTTCCAGACCTAGGAATGGATAAAGGTCCTCGGGCCTGAGGAGCTTGTAAATTGGACTGTGTAGAATAGGGAGATTTCTGACTGTTTGGAGTGGCCACTTTGTCCTGCAACAACCCTTCAGGAGCTAGAGGCTCATGAAATGGTGCTGGCAAATGCTACATCGTGCCCAGAAACCCCTTGCAGGTGGGTATACACCCCAGTGTGTGCTGAGGTGCAGGGCATGTCCTGAGGCAGCTGAAATCTCCCCAGCTGGAGGGGTTGAATCCTCTGTGGAGATGCTTGGGCCAACTGTGCCAGACTCCAGCTTCCCACTAGCACTGAGCTGTGGGATGGGGACTGACCCTCACTTCTACCCCCTTCTCCTCAGCTTCCTCCCTCCAGCCCACCCTCAGGGCTGCCCCCCACCCCACCTCCTGTCTGGCACGTGGTTAACTTGGCTTTGCCTTCTCATTTTCAAGTATTGATTTGGCTTGCCCCTCCTGGCACTGAGATGATGCTGCTGTGCTAACAAGGAGAAAAATCCCCTCCCTGTTTCTGCTGGAAGTGCCAAGAGCAGTCTGGGACTGGGAAGGAGGGATGGACTAAGGGTAGAGGCAGGGAGAGGGGGGACAGGATGGGGGTCCTGTGCAGGGCTATGGGACATCCCAGCCCCTGTGGAAGTGGTTCCTGCAGGGCCATCCTGGGCTGAAGGAAATGTTCCACCTGCTTCACTTGCCACTTCTCTCTTGCAATCATACCTTGGTCTTAACTCCTAGGAGTCACAGCCTGGAGTCAGGACTGGGGATGCAAAGGGTGTTGTGTCATGGTAGAACGCCAGGGTCTTCATCTGAGTTCATGGTGGCTGTAATAACTACTCATCTCCATGCCTTGCTTTCCCTTACCCCCACGAGGGGCAGGAGGAATAAAACCTCTTGGATCAGATCTGATCCTAGACAGCACCCCAGGAACCCTTCCTGAGCAGAGCGCTGTGCAGCGCCCGGTGTTCCCCGCTGAGCTTGCAGGGGGGTGAGCTCTTAGGAGCCTAAATGAGAGAGAAGAAGTTGAAAAAAGAACTTACAAGCAGGAGGGAAGGGCCTTGGGTCCGTGTTAAAGGTTAACATTGCAGACACGTTTATAATCATAGCTTTCACCACCGTGCAGCTCCTCAGGGGCTCCAGGCAGTCACTGAATTATGTTTTCTTTCCCTTCTCTTTTTTTTTTTTTTTGCCAAGAGACTGAAAGGGGGAGAGGGAAAAAAAAAAACCCAACAAAACTATTTGTTTGTCTTGTCTAATTTAATTTATGTTATTTATCAAATAGACAGGTTATTTGGGAAACCAGATGGACCCAGGCTAAAATCATCTGTATTTCCAACATGTGAAAAATTATGTCGGAGTGGACACGTGAAAAGAGGCGTGCTGTATGTTTTGTGTGCTCTTACCCCGTGAGCTCCTGCACCTCATCTGTCCTGGGCCTTTAATCAGTTGTCCCAGACCTAAAATGAGGGTTAAAGGACAAAAAGACCCCCAGGCACCAATGCAAGTGCGATGGGGAGGGTGTCTTCTAGAGCAGCCGTGTCATAGTTATTTACCCTCGCTGGCTCTCGGCCTGCTCGTTAGCTGGTGCGTCCCGTTCCCCAGGAGTGATGAATGGGGCCCAGGTTTGGGGCATGAAAGGGTCCTTCGCCTGGTTTTGGAGCAGATCAGGTGATGTTTTCAGCATCTGTTTCTTTTCCTTTGGGTTCTTCACTATTAGGAGAGAAAGCAGAAGCCAGAGCAGCAGGAACAGCCACGGTCTCACACGGGGAAGGTAACTCAGGAAACAGAGATGCAGCATAAAAATATAGTGAGGGAAAGCACGAGCCCTCTTACAGGCATGTGTTTTCCTCTCTAAGAAGCTAAAGGTAACAGTGGGGGAAAAAAGCAGCTCCACACTGCAGGAGAGACGGTGCAAAGGTGCTGCCTTGTGTGGGCAGAGCGAGCTGGCGGTGGCAGAGCCGGTGTGGGGGCCAGCTGGCCAGGCTGCCCTCTCCACCCCTCCACCCCCAGCCTTGGGGCTGCCACAACCATCTCACCTGCACTGGGGTCCTGCTGGAGTTCATCCCTGGCTGCCCATGCTTCATTAAGCACCTGCAATCAAATGGGTAAACTGAAATTTGGCAAAGATCTTGCTGCCCTGGGACCCGCTGGGCAGGTGTGAGGGGCCAGGCACTGTCGGAACACCATGACTGACGGCAGCTCCTGCTGCCCCCGCAGAGCTGGGGGGGTCCTGGCTGCACAGGGTCCAGCCAAGCTCTGGGCATGGAAAACAGCTCTGCAGCAGGCTAGGTGATGGGTAAAGCACAAGTTTCACTCTATATTAACTGTTGGTCACAGTTATGCCATCACGTGGGCTCTGTGGGGACAGATGTTCCGTCCTTGGGGGGTTATTATTTTCCTTGGTATCATCCAGAAGCCCAATCTCTGGCTAACTCCAGCTATGCTTCTCCAGGCAGCAGAGACCTAAACCAGCTGTAATTAAAGAAAATGACATAAAAGATTGCAGGACGAGGGGGAGGGGTGAGAAGCAAATCTTGCAGCTTTGCAAGAGATTAATTTTATTTTTAGCTATTTTTTTTCTCTCTGTTCCTCAAGGCTGTTTTCATGCAACATCCTCTGTGCCGCTTCCCTCACAGTGCCCATTGATTTTCAATATTTGATGTTGTTCATGCACGTGGTGCCAATGGATCAGGATCTGAGACCCGTGTTCCCTTTGGAGGGTGAGATGTGCACGTGTTTGTGTGTGTCCGTGCACCCACCCAGCACCCCCAGAACTCCCTGCAGCACCTAAATTCATATCTCTTGGAGAGGGGATGCTGTACAGAGCCTGGGCATCCCTCCGCATCCTGGCATGGCTGGATGCGGCCATGGTGCTATGCCAGGCTCAGCACCAAGGTCCCGACTGGATGGCAGCGTGGGCCAGCGCAGCAGCATCCTTCTGTGCTGCCTGATTTCCAGCTGCCACAGTTCATGGAGACTGATTTCTGTGTAGGAAGAATAACTAAGCACCGAGGCGCTAACGCCACCTCCCCGGCTGCTCGGGAGCCGCAGAGGTGGGATTTCCACATTCCTGTTTTACACGGAGCCGAAGGGGGCTTTGAGAACCTCCAACCTCTGCAATTAAACAGCAGAGTAGAAAAAAAGCAAAAGCTTTTTCCTTTCTCCTGCTCCCCAGCTCAGTGGATGGTGATGGGGGGGCACAGGGGCCCAATCCTGCCCCCATGCATTCTCCATCCCTGTTTTGGGATGTGGAGCTGCTGCTTTGTCCGGCTCCAGGCTGGCACTTTGGCGGTGAAGGACGATGCCACTGCCTGAGGCTTCTGCAGGGTGGCTCATTGAGGCACCCCAAGCTTGCCAACCAGTGGGTGCATCCTGCAGCAGCACCCCACTTCGGGGTTTTGGTATCCAGGACTAAATTCCCCATCCTGGCTTGGTTGCCATGGCCAACATCTCCTGCAGGATGCACATCCCGGCTCTGCCAGCTGCAGACACTCCAAGCAAAGGCGATGCAAAACCACCCAGCCCCGCTGATGTAAAGATGATAATTAAAGCAACAGGCAATTATACCCACCATGTGTTCCCTATTTTGCATGACGTGAGGGCGATGCTTCCAGTGCAAAGCTCTGAGCAAGGCATCCAGGGGGATGATCTCAGAGGCAGTGCTGCCCTCAGCTCAGCATTGTTCGCTCCACCTACGGACTCGCTGAGCACATGTGATCTTCAGAGCTGGGATGATGTGAGCCTCAAAGTATGATAACAGCTCCTGGGGTGCCGCTGCCCAGCTGCAGGGCTGCAAACAACCCCCACCGAACCCACTGCCATCACCCTGCTCTGTCCCCTTCTTCTGGAGAGGGGAAAGGAAAGGAAGGAAGAAAAGATTAGACGGGGTTCAACGCAGTTGGCATAGACCACCAAACATCTGCAGGGAGCACGAGCAGGGCTGGAGGAGCTGGATTCCATATTCATCAGCCAGCGCTGCGGCCCCAGATCCTACTGAAGTCTGGTGTGGCTGGGATTTGGCTGTGCACTGGTTCGGTCTTGGATCCTGCCAAAAGCCCATGAGCGACATCACTGGTGTTCACCAGCCTGGATGGAAACTGGGGATGTCCAAACAACCTCATTGTGGTCTTGGCAATGCCCATGCATGGGCAAGGCCTTGAGAAACTGCCAGGCATCAGAGAAGGGCAGAGCAGAGATGTGCGGGGGGTGGCAGTGCTGGGGTGATGCCTGCAGGTTGCTGGGAGAGCTGGGGGAGCTTGGCAACAGCCCTGCTCCGGAAAGGACCAGCTTCACACCTGGGTTTAATCCGAAGTGCAAGAACTCAACAGCAAGATCCACACCTAAACCTTGCTGAGCTGGTGTTGCCAGGTCATCCCACAGCAGAGATCAGTTTCCCAGGTGGTCATGGTGTCAGTGGATCTCCTGGAGGTGTGTCCCCACTGCTGGACACCAGTGTGGACAGTGAGCAGTGGGGGGACGCATCCCAACACCCCCCTCGTGTCACCCATGAGCCCAGAACCACTCTGTCCCCCCCTCCCCTGGGGAGGGTCCCTGGGGCTGCTAATGAGGGCATAGGGCTGATGTGGTGTCACCGCCCCGGGGTGTCAGTGTGAACCCCCACAATGAGGGACAAGCAGGAGGGTACATTGTGCCCCACTCTGCCTCTGTCCCCCTGTATCCCGCAGCCCCTCAGGGCTCTAGGGTCGGGCGAGTGTTGCTGGGAGCCACACATGCATCCTGCAAGGGGAAGAGCATCACTCCCAACATCTGCTTGGCGTTTGTTTGTCTTTCATTCCCATTCCTCCCCTGACTCCCCCCTCTCCTCTTTCATCCTTCCATCTGCACCCGCCTAAAAATAGGGCCGTACCCTGACCTGATCTGCTCCTCCTCAGCCCTTCGTGGCTTCGGTGAAGCCCAGCTGGGCTCAGCGCAGAGGGAATGGGACCCACAGGCATCCCTGTGGTCACCTTCCTGCCACACAGCAGTGATGCCGAGGGTCCATCTCAGCAAAGAGCTGAGCACCAGCCTCTGCCCCAAGCCCTGGCCCCATACACCCAGCCATTGCACTGGGAACACTGGGATCCCAGCGGGAAGGAGCCTAGCTTGTGCCAGCCACGCTCCCTCTGCACTCCTGGCCATGTGCTGCCACCTTCCCATCCCTCCCAGCATCCCCATCCCCATGCTGAGCCCCAGCTTTATCTGGGTGCCTCTCCTCATCCCAGCCCATTCATTTCAGACCGGCTTTGTGTTCACTCCCCCTGGCCCCCTGCTCCATGAAGGCTCCTCTTGTTCAGCAGTGGGTGCAGCTGGGGGGTGGCCAAGACCCGTGTCCCCACCACGTGGGCACCGGCCCAGCACTCGCCCGTATGCTTGCCCACCCCCCACCAGCCCACCCCAGCCAGGACAAGGGTCTGGTCCCAGCTGCAGCATCCTTCAGCTGGGACAGCCACAGCAGTCAAGGCTCATTTAATCTGGGACACCAAGGGCAGGCTGCCTTCCTCCCCACCCATCCCAAAATGCCTCATCCCAGGCTGGGGGCGGGGGCAACCCGTGCCCATGCTGCACCCAGGGCAGGGAGGCACCCAGCTTTGCAGAGGTGCCATGTGGCAGGGGAAGAGCAGGGGGATGTCCCCCAGCTCCTGCAGCCCTCAGAGGTGCCTGGGGCTGAGGGACCAGAGCTATAGAGACCCCCTCATTGTCTGGCTGGGGCCGCAGCAGGACCCAGCTCTGTCCCCTGGGCTGCTCCAGGGGTCTCCATGTGCTGCTTCGGGGGTCCCCATGCCTCCTGCTCCACAGGTAGGCTGGTCCCCAAGCCTCTCTGGGGCACAGAGCAGGGTGAGCATCGCTTTGGCACTTCCCCGTGTCCCCCCCCCCGCCCCTTTTCCAAGTCGCTATGNGCCCCTTTTCCAAGTCGCTATGAATAAATCATTGTTTTATTAAAGAGAAGCAGCTGCTTTTTTTCTTCTCCTTGGGTTTTTTTCTGACACTCCAGCCATACCCAGAGGAGCCCTTTGGCACATGCTCGAACGCCGAAAGCCGCATTGAGGGCCCCTGAAGCATAGCAATTGATACACAGAGATCCCCAAATCCTATTCAGGGCTCGCTTTTCTGCACGAGCAGCCTCTAAACAGCTAATTCACTGCTCTTTTTGTCACCGGGGTTAAGTGGTTAAGTGTGTGCGGATCCCATGAAAGGCCTTTACTCCATGAAAAGCTATATTTACATTGTAATCACCAAAGAACTGTTTAGGCAGTCAATAGCAGGGATAGAAAGGGGCAGGGATGGTGATGGCGGGGCTGGGCGGCGTGCCCCTCACCTCTCCCGCTGATCCCCCCTGAGCAGGACTTTTGTGGGATTACGTCCCCCCTCGCCAGCTGCCGGGGGGGCCGCGGGAACCGACGCTCTTTGTCTCAGCATGGAGCTGGGGACAGCCCAGGAACCCAACCGGCACCCAGCATCCTGCATCCCGGCAGCGATGACACCCTGGGGTCTTGCTGGGGCTGATCCTGCACGGGGGGGGGNNNNCCCCCCCGCCCCCAGCCCCGGTACCCCCGTGTGCGAAGTGTGAGCTAAAATTATATCACTTTAACAAGATTAATTGAACACAGTGAAGAATGGCACAAGCTAAATTAATTCACTGAGAGTGAGGCAAGGGCTTCCCTTTCCACCAGGAGCAATTTCCACGTAATCAATTAGATGCTGCTCCAACTGATATCCCCATCGGGAAGGGCCGGCTCTCCCCACGTGGGTGTGAATATTCATAACGGCTGCACTCAAAGAGTAAATACAATAAACCCCCCCAAAACCCCGGTGGGGTTTGCTCAGGAGGGCCCAGCACTAGGGAAGCCACTGGGAAGGGGATGCTGCATCCCACTGGGCACAGGGATCCAGCACTGGGGCAGCCATTGGGAAGAGGATGCTGCATCCCACTGGGCACAGGGATGGGGATGCTGCTGGCCACGTACCAGCAGAGATCCCTGTGGAGGAGCAATTTCAAACCACACCAGTCCCATCGCAAGCAGCATGGGGCAAAGCAGCTGTAGCCCCTCCGACTCTGCCACTGGCCCCTGGGGTGCTGGAGCCGTGGTGTGGGGTGCTGCAGGTGCCACTGGTGGGTGCTCCCTTCCTGCTGCCTCGTTTGTCTTGTCAGCTGCTGAAGAGCAGAAATTAAACTGGTTTTATAGTTACCAATTAAACCCCTGACTCTGCTGGTGCCTGGCAGGAGCTTTATGATAGAACAAGTTGAACAGTGTTTTGCTGCACCCTCCTGCCCCAGGGAACAGGCAGCTATGAGGCTGGACGAGCCGGTGACGCAGAGGAGCCCATTCACCCCATGGGTAAAACACTCCCTGCCATGGATTAAGGGGGGTGGTCTCAGCCCCAGGTTAGCCTGAAGGATAATTTTCTCCTTTTTTGAGCTGGGACACAAAATGTCTCCGTGCCTGGCAGTGTCACAGCTCTTCCCAGTGTGTCCCTGGAAGTGCGTGTGGGACTGCCAGAATTTATGGCACTGGGACTGGCGGTGCATAAGGCCCTGCATCCCTGAGTCTTCTGCATCCCTGAGCCCTCTGCATCCCTGATCCCTTAGCATCCCTGATCCCTTAGCATCCCCGAACCCTCTGCATCCCTGATCCCTTAGCATCCTTGAGCCCTTAGCATCCCTGAGCCCTCTGCATCCCTGAACCTTTAGCATCCCTGAGCCCTTCACATCCCTGCAGGGTTTTGTTTTCCCTCTGGTTTGGCTCCTGCCTGGATTTTTCAAAGGCTCTGGAGCAGCGAGTGCCCTTCCTCCCCCCGGCCAACGCACATTGTTCAAATTAGTGCCTAAATGAAAGGATATTGGTGGTTCCTGCTTGGAGATAATAACCTCAGTAGCGGAGGGAATTTCACCCATGCAGAGAGAATTTGCCTGGCTGTTCCCGCCAGGAGAGCCCCTCGCCGGGGTCCGTCTCGCCGGGACCCAAACAAGCTGATGGGAATGAACCCGCCAGGAAGCAGAGGGGTGGGTTTATCTTGGCATGCCTCTCTAATTGCCCAAAACTCTGTTTTCTGACCTCAAAAAACATGCCACCGCTCCCCAACTGGCACGGGGGGCACCTGCGGCACAGCGAAGCCCATCCCTGGCCAGGATCAGCACCGAAAAGCAACAGCTGCTCACGCTGTCCCTGCCAAACCGTGTTCCTGCTTCCAAATGCCAGCAGGATTTGGGGTTTTCCCTCTCACTTCTCCCCCCCCTGTGACTTCTCTCACAGTTTAGGGACATTTAAACCCCTCACTCTGCCACAGAAAAAGGGAGGAAGAGGAAGGAAAACCAGCCAGGCGCTGGAATTTTATTAAAAAGCAGAGGATGCCAAGCGTAAGGGAAAAAACCCATCCTTTATGGTTCAAAAGGTGCTTTCTGCCCCAAAGGCCATCTTTTGAGGGAGTAGGGGAACGCGTCCAGCATCCCCCCACACTAAGCAACTCCCTGCATTTCACCCAGGGCCAGCATCCCGCTGCCTCCAACACGCTGAAAAGCATCATCACCAGGAATGTTGGGCAGGTGCTGATGGGACTGTGAGGCAATAAAGGGATGAGCCAGGGCAGGAGGGGATGGGGCAGTGGGAAGCTCCCCCAGCCCCATGGCAGGGCTCGACACCCTGCATGCTGCCATCCCACCTGGATCAATCCTTTTTGGCTGGGTTGAATTCTAGCAGATGTTTGGTTTGTTCGAGGTGAGAAGAAACTCCCCACCCCTCAGAAGCGGGGCTCTTCGATTAGAGCGTGTTCAGAGCTCTCCGGTTCCCACATCGGGGAACCCTGACTATGTGCATCCAAGCATTTCATTTCCACAAATGCAATATAAGACAATTCCTTGGGGTTCAAATCTGCTCCAGCTATTAAACAAAGCAGGGCAGCTGAAAAAGGAACCTTTCCTGGAGTATTGTGACACCGGGATAGATTTAAAAGCATTTATGGGATGGATTTGATTTGGGTCCAAGGTTGAAAGGACAAAAATTCTGCAGTTTTCCACATGATGAGGTCCAAATGGAGCTGCTGGGGTTCAGGACAAGTAGCAGTTTGGGAGGGGTTGTGGGGAGCCGCGATGCCATGACCATGTTATCCACAAAGAGGGAGGGGATGGTGCCATCGGTCTGTGCTGCAGGCTGTGGCGCTCGGGGCCATCCCGATGGGAAGGGTTCATTCAGCCCAGCCGATGGCCGGCGATCAAAGAGGAAGAAGAGATGTCTAAAGGGAACAGCGATTCCCATCCCCAAATCCTTGCAGACAGACACATCCATCTACTGGGGAACTTGGTTTGCAGCCAGACTCAGACAGCCCCCCAGGCTGGGTTGGGGATGCTCCCTGCAGCCAAATCAGATGTGGGGACAGGGCGACAGGGCCCCGTCCTGAGGCATGGGGAGGTGACGCCGAGGGGCAAAGCAGGGAGCAAGTCCCTCCCCCTTCCTCCCCGTTTCCCAAACAATTTCCTAATCAGACCTTTCTGTCTGGAGTTTATTAGTGATTCACAGGCCGAGAGGAAATGGTGATTTTCTGGGCCCTGATCGGATGGGAGGGGTGGAGTCGGCATCAATATTCCCTGTTTGTAGCTCGGCAGCAGATAAACTCCAGAGGAAGCGTCTGTGAGAGGCCAGCTCACCCTCCTGGCACAGCACCGCTCCCAAAGGAAGATAACCCCTGGTTTTGGGAGTGGGGAAAGCCAAGAGGAAGAAAGCTTCTCCCTGGGCATGGGCGCGTTGGCTGGGGGACGCTCCCACCACCGGGTGATGGGGCTGCATGTCCCAGGGCAGAGGTGGGTCCCCATTGCTCGTCCCTCCAAAGGGAGGTTCAGCCCTCCACTGGGCTCCCTGGCCCTGCAGACCCTTCCTCCACCTCCTGCTCCTCCTCTCCCCACTACCTTGATGCATCCCAAAGGCTGGGAGCCACTGGGATAAGCTCTGACCTCCAGTACCATGGAAACAAGGAGGTTCAGGGCTGCTCTGAAATCCAACCTGGCTGGGGATTCCTGGCATTTCTCACCAAGCACAGCACATCCGCTGCTGCCTTTGTGTCTGGTGAAGTGACATTTGGTTTACAGGTAGATGGCAGGCACTGGGAGACCAGCCCAGAGCCAGCACTGGGGGACCAGCCCGGAGCCAGTGCTGGGGCAATGGGGCAGGGGTGCAGGGTTTCCCCGGATCCAGCCCCCTCTGCCCCCTTCCCCTGCCTTTGAGAGGGGTCTTCCCCAGGAAATCCCATGGGAAGCACAGACAATGGGATACAGCGTGTGAGGGCACACACCCTCACTGGACAGGGATAGGAATGGCGATGGGGATGAGGATGGAGCAGGGCCAGGCTGGCAGCGATGCTCAGCTCCTGCTTCCACCCTGGGAGGCCCGTGGCTTTGCTGGCCCCTCTGAGAGGAGTGCCAGCACTCCCGCAGCCTGGGGATGCTTTTCTTTCCGTCAGCCTACAAAAATGACCAGGATCTGTGAAAACAGAGCCATGTTTTTAAGTTCTGTGAGGCAAGAGGACAAACCCTTTACAGCATCCTTTTCCGTCCATTGCCAGGACCCCCCAGCACTCCGGACATGAGGTTCCACAGCACGAACCCCAGAGTCACAGGGCAGCAGAACGATCCTGGGGGCTCCTGGTCCTACCAGCAATGCTGATCCCAAAGCCTCGGCCATGCCAAACCCCTGGCAGCCAGGGATGCAGCATGGCCACGCAGCCTGGAGCCGCCAGACTGCAGCATGCACCATGGCCACAGCTTTGTCTGGCTAAACCCATCGATGCTCTGCCCTGGTTTCTGCCAGTTATGGGGAGCACTGCTCCCACCTGGCCAGGGGCTCCCCTGGGACCCCAATTACCCCTCCCTTACCCCTATATGTACCCAAATGTGTTTACAATTATACAGAATGCCACAGCACCGGTGGCTGCCACAGCCGGGCCAAGTCAGCGGCGGGGCAGCGCGGGGTTGGAGGTCAGCAGGCTGTTTACTTTAATTTCTCTGCGGGCTTTTTGGGAGATTTCCCTGCTCTGTTATTAAACTCAGATGAGCCGCTGGGGAGGTTAGGTCGCATGTGGTTCAGGGCACTTCTTTCTTTTGGAATTATTTTCTTTTCACCCTTAACTCTTTCAGGACGGATTCCCCATCCCAGCGCCCGGGTCCCAGGCTGAGCTGGCTGGTGGGACAGTGGCTCCTGGGTGACCTGTGACCCGGCTGGGCTGGTACCTGGGTGCTCTTGGCTATGATGGCGCTCAGCCAAGCCTATCCCAGCATTACTGTACAGCCCAGCATCACACCACGGCCAGCACCCGGGTTGGGGTCCCTTCCCAGCTCCAGGCGTGCACTGTCAGACTGGTGCCCCATGAGGGACAGGGCGGGAGGTGGGAACTGACAGGAGCATGGGGAGGAGAAGAATGTGGAAATCTCCCAAAAAACATGTTTCATTTCCTTCTAGTGCTGCAGCCCCAAGCACAGAACCCCCCTGCACACAGCCTCCCCACGCACCACAGCTCGCTTGCTCTTCCAGCACAAGTGCTGGTGTGCACAGTGGGCGTGCAATGGGGGAACAGTGGGTGTGCAGTGGGACCATAGTGTGCAGTGGGATCACAATGGGTGTGCAATGGAACCACAGTGGGTGTGCAGCAGGAGCACGATGGGTGTGCAGTGCATGCATGTGGGCACACAGTAGGCACATGTGGGCATGCATTGCACACATGTGCTGGGCAGGGGGGCTGCAGGCAGAACCTGGCACCGCTGGCACCCGCCTGCCCCTGCACCCCGCAGCTCCCTGGCAAGGCCGCAGGGTCCCTGCCCTGTCCCCTCCCTCACTGCCCGGACCCAGCTGCTGGGGGGTGGACAGGACCGTGTGCAGGGCCATCCCCCCACGGCACTGCAGCCCCTAACCCACCCCACAGCAGGCAGCTTTCACCTCCCTGGTGCTGCCTTCCCAGCAGAGAGGCCAGGGAGCCGCCGCCATGTCCAGGCCACGGGCCTGACGTCACGCGGGCACGGGGCCGAACACGAGGGCCTCTTCTGGGACCAATTTTGTTCCAAGCCTGTGGCATGCAGCAGCGGTTAGAGGGACGCACGGCAGATGAGAAGCAGGCAACAAGGGGCGAGTGTGGGGAGTGGGGAGCCAAGCGCTGGGTTTGAAGGATGATTTCCACCATGGCCAGGGCGGATGTACCGTCTCCAGTGTCACCTGCTGAGCCCAGGGAAGGGTGTTGCACGCAGGGTCCCAGGGACCTGTTTGGGGAGAGAGCTCTGGTGCCAGCGCCTTCTGGAGTGGCTCAGAGCAGGGGTTTGGATGGTCACCCCAGCACCCTTCTCGTCTCTGAGCCCTGAGGTGCACCGTGCTTATCTCACCCAGGACACCCAGCCCCTGAAACCCCAGCACATCGGGTCCTGTGCTCCAGCTTCTTAAATGATCTTTAATTTCCTGGAGGGAGAGCTTTTAATTTATTTCTGGAACAAAGTAGGAGAAGGGGAGGGGAAGATGACTCCAAAGCCCATCGCTAAGCACCTCTGCTTCCAAACCTTCTCTCTCTATAGCAGGCTCCAGGACACCCACCAGCCCCAGGAAACCCAGTAAATGCCAAGACAAGAGCAAACCCCATCACCAAACTTCAGCTGAACTTCCAGCTTCCTTCTGCTCCCTGAGATCCAAATCTTTGGTGGAAAAGGCCTGTTTGCACTGTGCCTCCTCTCTGCAAACCAGAGGAGAAGGTCCCAGAGGGGTGAGTCTTTCCTCCTTGCTCCCAGGAACAAACATTTTGCTTTGCTTCAAGCTCAGGCCCCTAACAGGAGTGAAACACTGGCACTAACGAGCAAACCCTCGTCAAGGCAGAGCAGAGCAGGGCAGAGCCCATTGTTTGCCCAAATCCTTTTTTCTTTCCTGCCCATTCACAGAGGCTTGAATCAGTTTCTGCCTTTCCTGTGTGACAGGAAGGTTTTGTTTCTTTAATCTCAGGCTTTCCTAGGAGGAGTCCTCCAACCCAAGTGCCCCAGTTTCAGCTCTCAGTCTCACCCCACCAATTTCTCCTTCACAGAGGTGTTGAAGCCTTTGGGGCTGGAGCAGCCTGCAGCAGGAGAGGCTGCCTAGGGATCTGTGAGGCAGATGGGAAGTTAAAAGAACTTCCTTATCTCTTATTAGTGTTATACCACTGCTCCAAGCTTTTGTAATGTCATGGGAGAAAATCTGCTCTTGGTGTTTCTCTCCCATGTCCCACCACCAGAAGGCTGGAGCTTTGGAGAAGATCTTCATCCACCCTGAAAGCATCTTCATTCCTTCCTTCCTCCCTATTGGGGTGGGCAGGAGGTGCTCATGGAGACTCACTTTGGTCTGGGTGGGCTTGGGCTCTGGACCCCTTGGGGTGATGGCACTGTGCTCACACCACCTCTGTCCCAGAGCTGCCACAGACATTGGTGAAGGCCACATCANCCAACACCCCCACCCACCCCTCGACCCCACAAAGCCTCTTTATCTCCCAAGACACTAGTGGTGCTCCATGTGACGCCCTGTGCCGGCCTGGCACCCGTGGGAACCCTTTGATGGTGCTGAGCCTTTCCCTTTCCCAGCACACAGACACCCCGGCTCCAGGCGAGGGGAATAAAGGCCCCATTGAGAACGAGGGTCCCACCACCCCTCTCATCCCCACGGGGACCTGCTGAGGCTCATGGCACCCACAGGGCAGGCGCTGGGAAGGACTCAGTGTCCCAAACCTGGCTGCCATGGTGGGATGCACCCACACACACCCAGCCCAGTGTACAGCCCTGTTCCCATCCCACGCTGCGGCTGTGGGTGATGGGGGGGAGGCTCCAGCCCACAGCCCCCCGCCCCCCTCAGAGCATCTCCCAGCCCTCTCCCTGCCCGGGCTGACCCGGGTGGGGGTTTTCTGCTGTGGATGCACACTGCGTGCAGACAGACCCACAGACACAGCGCAGACAGACGTGACACCCGTCTCCCGGCCGCTCAGTCCACCCCCCGCCCCGGAGCAGTCCCGGGGGAGGCGCGGGGGCCGCGGGCGGCCTCGGAAGTGCGGCCGTGACGTCTCCCCACGCGGGGCCGCTTCCGTTCCCACCCGCAGCGGCGGCGGCGGCGGCGAAGTACCGAGCCCGGGGCGGCGGTGAGTGCTGGGGCCGGGGCGG
>VZTU01016949.1:73418-85740 GCA_013400835.1 Zapornia atra | reverse complement strand
GGTGCGGACCGTCCGCCAGTTCCCCCCGCTGCCCCCCAGCCGGTGTTTTGGGGCGGGGGGGAGCTCGGTGGGTGCGGGGATGCTCTTCGGCTCGCTCTCCCCAGGGGCTAAGCCCCGCGGCCGTGGGCATCCATCCTCCGGCGGCACAGCCCCGGGGGGGACGGGAGGGGTTGTGTGTCACCCAGCGCACACGGCTGCGTGCCGGTGTCGAGGTGCCGGGGTCCCAGGTCTTTGAGGGTCGCTGGCCAGGCGTAGGCCCTCGCCCTCCTTGTGCTGGTGCTGTCCTTGCCCTGGCAAACAGCACTTGTGGGGCTGAGGTCCCCTTTCCTGGGCATTGAGCACGCCGCAGGGCATAGCCAGCCATGGGGTACACAGCCATGGGGTACGCAGTGATGGGGCACACAGTGATGGGGTACGCAGTGGTGGGGTACTCAGCCGTGGGGTACGCAGCCATAGGGCACTCAGTCGTGGGGCACGCAGCTGTGAGGTATGCAGCCATGAGGTACGCAGGCGTGGGGTACATAGCTGAGGCAGTAGGACCAGGGTCGTACTGTACACGTCATGGTGCCTCTTCACAGCTCTTTCCTTGCCCTGGCTGGGACCCCGTTCCGGCTGCAGCCCGTGTCCCGCACCCAGTGCTGCACCCTGGACCCATCCTGCCTCTGTGCTGCTTTCCCAGGGTGAAACCAGGACACTCGATGGGTTTTTCTCCATGTGATTCTCGTGAGCGTGTCATTGCTGGGAGAGAGCTGAGAGATGGGCTCTTGCTGCTAATGACCTGGCCAGGAATGCTGCGGTAACCTTCTCTGGTCCCATCTGCTTCCAGCCCTGCACAGGAGGAAGCAGCCCAGTGAGGTTTGGGCGCTGACAGAGAGCAGACCTGACCCACGGCCCAACCCAGGGCAGACAGCAGAGTTTATACAGAGGAGCCTAGGCAGTTTCACCTGCTTAAAAAAATTATATAGCTGTTGGAAAAGTGGCTCCTTGCAAGCCAGCCTCTACCAGCACCCAATTAATTGCATCTACCACAAGCACAAACGCTGCTGGAGCAGAACGTGCCAGCTGTGTGCTTGCTCCCCATGATGCCCTCTGACAGGCACTGAAGGGAAGCCCTGGGAGTGTGGGTTTGGGCTGGAGCTAACAGGGAAGAGAGATGGGGGGTGGTGGGGTGCCTGCCTCCAGCTCCTACGTCGGGTGAATTGTTTCTGAGTGATGTTGCTGGGAGGTCAGCGGCCAAACGCCACTGGGAGAGGATGAGCCCGTGATGGGGCTTCAGGAGCTTTAACAACAGGGAAATAAAGAGAGGAAATAGTTTCTCTGGCTGTAGCTGATGAGGGTTCTGGGTGTGCCAGCCTGTGTACCCCACAGACATGTTACAGCTCTGCCTCTCTTGCAGGCAGGACACCAGCGAGATGTTTGCTGTCTGCCCACCCAGTGCCCCAGCAAATGCCCAATTCCGGCAGGGCCAGGGCGGCCCGGTGCTGGGCACAGCCATCCCAGGAGCTGGGTGTGGGCAGGACTCCAACTCCAACTTCGTGGGAGAGGTGTGCGACAGCAATGAGAACTGGAGCCGGCCAGCGCCGGGGTCCCTGCCAGAGGAGGGGTCCAGCCAGAGCGAAAACACGACAAATCCGTCCGATAATCTGCTGTTATTAATGCAGAGACAGATGGTCCAGGGCCGGCTTAGGGACACTGCCCCGAGCCTGGGCACCAGGCAGCCGCATCTCCGGGAGCCAGGGGTGCGCAGCCCCCCCGAGGGAGCGGAGGTCGGCGGGACAGGGGGCCAAAACACAGCCATTGAGGAGCCAGCCAGGGGATGTGGCAAGCCCCCGAGCTCTCCCGCGGAGGACAACGGCTACGCCAGCAGCTCCCTCAGCATCGACAGCCCTGACAGTACCTGCGGGAGCACTTGGGCCCCTCCTGCCACTGCCCCTGTCCCCAGGACCCCACCTCAGCCAGGGCTGGCCGAGCCCGAGTTGGGGCCCCTCTTCCCAGCCCTAGCAGAGGCTGTGCAGCACCTCCAGGACAAGGAGCGCTTCAAGGAGCGGGAGAAGGAGAAGCACCACATCCAGCTGGTGATGTACCGGCGCCTGGCCCTGCTGCGCTGGATCCACGGCCTCCAGCAGAAAGTCGTGGACCAGCAGAACCGGCTGCAGGAAAGTTTCGACACCATCCTGGATAACCGCAAGGAGCTCATCCGCTGCATGCAGCACGGCCCGGCGTGTCCCACCGGCACAGCTGCCTCCAGCCCCTGAGGTGCCGCCAGTGCTGCCCCGTCGCAGGCCTCACCCTCCCACCCAGCGTGGGGATGACTGGCTGCATCTCAATGCAGAACGCTCGCCAGACACCTGGGTGCCACCCTGTCCTTCCCATCATTCCAATGTAGCTCAGAGGCCCCGAAGCATTTGTCTCAGTTTTACCTCTGCATGGGCATTAATTCTCTACAGCGCTGTGTCCTGCTGGGCTGGGCACCGCACGGCACTGGGCTGGGGAGACCTCAGGAGACCTTGGGGCTCACTGTGTGCCAGGACGGTGAGCAAGAGCCCTGGGGCAGTGAAGCTCTGAAGCTCTGGGCTCAGCCCTTCAGTGCATGCTCAGGCACAAGCACAAGCTCACTTCATCCCCCTACATCATGCCCGAAACGGTGTGCCCACCACAGAACACGGGTCAGGCTCTCAGCAAGGTGCCCTCAACCATTCCTCTGGTGCATCATGGGGCACATCTAAAAGCTTTGCAGATAAGCTCTAAACTCATGCAGAGAGACAGACGGGGGGGAAAAAATCATCATTCTGACCAGTGACCTCAGAATGCTTAAAAATAAACCCAAGTGTCGACTTATTCACATCCAGCACATTGTTTTTTTTAGATTCAGCATTAGAGCAGAGTTAATTTAGCTTTTCCCTTGCAGCCAGTGTGTGTGTGCGTGTGTGTACACATCTGCCTGTTGCCAGGAGATGCTTTAACATGGTGCATGGTCAGGAAGCTGCTCGCAAACTGACGCTGTTGGTGTTTGTATTAATTTATTCGAAAGCAAAGAGAGTATGTTGGGGTGGTTTTTTCCCTAATCTCCATTTTATTGGATGAGGACTGTAGAGTGAGTACAAAGAGCAGTCTTCTGAAATAGAGATTGAAAAGGAGGTACTGTGTGTGTTGGCTGTGTTGTGCTAAGTGTTAGTGTGACATGGGCTCTGTTTCAGTTGCTGGTGCAGGAAGAGCGGCAGACGGGGTGGATTCGCTGCAAGTGGAGAGCTCAGCTGGGATGGGGTTGTGCTCCCTATCCTGCCTGGAGTTGCTGTGCAAAGCCAGGCACTAACTGTGGTTCTTGTCTGCCAAAGGAGGGTGGTGGGAGATTTTGGAGTTGCTGCATGCCCCCAGCCAAGCATCTTCCTGCCATCGGAGGAGCTGGAGGCCGCTGGGACTTTGCTGGGACCCTGTTCTGGTGCTGGGGTGCAGAGCCCACCAACCACTGGATGCTACCACACCCTGGATAAATAACCACGGCTGAGCCCACCGATGCCTCAAGGGCTGCACCAAACCTCCTCCCGTCCTGCACAGCCAGGCTCTGCTCCCACACAGGGGCTGCTCCCCCAAGTTGATCCACTAAACTCCTCTTATGGAAAGGGCATTTTGGTGGTGGAGGGGTACACTCAGCTTGACGTGGGCTGGGATAGTCCAGCAGCATCCCTGCAAGGCCCACGCTGCCCTTGCTGCCTCGCTGCCCTCCTGCTCACTCCTGTCCCATGCCTGCTGCCTGTGTCATACCCCGGCCGTGTGATTGTGGCATGTTGCACACCCTAATAAAAGCCTTGGAGGTGAAAGAGCTGAGTCCTGGGTGGGTTTGTTCCTCTATTTCCCTTTGCCAGCCTGCTGTGCAGGTCATGGGGACACAGGTCCTGGCACCCCCTGCCCCCCATCCAGGCAGTGACGTGCTGTACCAACACCAGCAGCTAATCCAGACTCAATTTAAAAGCCTTTTTTCTTCCAGAAACTCAAGCGTGACGCTCTTCCCATCTCTCCCCGTGGCTGGGGGTGTGGCACGGGTGCAGGATTTACCCTCCATCCCCCAATTCCCAGGGCACCGGCCGCCCTACCCTGCGGCCCTGGCTAATGGGGAGGGATGGGGAGGCAGCTCGGGGCAGATGGGGCTGGCAGATAAAAACACCTGAGTGGTGACCCGAAGGTGACTTTGCCTCAGGTCTCACAGAGATTAACTAGAGATGAAAAACCGAAGCTGTAGCAGGCCTTTGAACCTTCCTTCACCTTTTCTCTCCCCCCTCATCCTGCATCTCCTTTACAGCCTCCGCATCTGTGGGAATTCAAGGATGCGATACAGCCCCTTTGACGCTGGCTGAGTGATTCAGGGAAGGCAGAGCAGTGGCATTTTTCTGTCCTTATCACAGAATCAATGGGGTTGGAAGGGACCTTAAGAGATCATCAGGTCGAACCTCCCCATCATCAGGTCCAACCCGCCTCATCGGGTCCAACCCCCCATCATTGGGTCCGACCCCACGCCCTGCAGCTGAAGCTGCAAGGAGGTTTGTCCTCAGCCCTTGATGGGTTCCTTAGGACATGCCTGTGCTTGGCTTTGGGGCCTGATTCCCACCCTGGCTCCTGCCCACAGAGCACACACTGCAGCAAGGTTTTAGGGCAACATGAGACCTCCCAGCCCCACAGAGTCACCAAGCAATTCTCTGTTTATTTTTTGGTTGAATGCTTTACACAAATAATTATTTCCAAGGTAAATATTGAGAAAATCTGGATTATTTGCTCAAGAAATGAAAGAATAACTGTGGGAGCACATCAAAGTGGTGGATCTGCTCCACAAGGAACAGGCTTCCTCCTCAGTTATTGGGAGCCCTGATGCTTCTGCCCCCAGAGCTGGTTTGAGATGGCCAGTGCTGATTTGCAAAATCAACTTCAGACAGAGTTGGGGGGGGGGTGTGGTTTCCACCCCCGGTTCTGGTGCCCAAATGAGATTTGGGAATTAATTAAAAACCCGGCCAACTGCAGGGGAGACAAAAAGAAAAACAACAATAAAGAGAAAAAGCTGCTAGGCTGAGCCTGGGCCAGCGTGGGGGGGACTGGGACCCTCCTCTGCCCCCTGGGCACTTGCACCCAGGGAGACTGTAGCCCTGCAACTGCCCTCAGCACCCAGCACTCAGCTTCCTCTGTGGGTGCAGATCCAGCCCTGCGCAGGATGGGTGCAATGGGCAGGCACCGGCTGGGTGCTGGGGACAGGGATGTGCCTGAGGACCACAATGGGGATGTCTCCATCCTCAGGGATTTCCAGTCCTTGGCAAATAAGGGGCTGGATCCTCAGCTTGCAGACAGATAATGCAGCTCTCTGCAGCTCAGAGGTGATGCTCTGGCTCTAAACCTGCCCAGGTCAGGGGGAAGACTGAGCACTGCCAGCGGTGGTCGGACCAGGATGGAAGCAGGGAGCCACGCTGGGGCTGGGGCTCACATGTGGATCCCTTCCCCAGCACGCAGGGGAAAGCGAGCCACAGACCCCAGGGCATGGAGCTTGAATTTCCATGCGTGGCAGACAGGGCCCTTTGTTTTTAAGGTCTCCTCTGAAAGTTTATTGTTATTATTATATTAAATCCCTGTAACACTGGGCTGGTTTTACTGCACAAAGCAAGATTTGGCAAAGGTTGCCTTTCTTTGAAAGTTAAAATAATAGCATTAAAAAAAATAAATCAAGTATTTATGAAGCTTTGGAGGGAAATATTTTACCTTGTAATTCGAATCCTGTCTAACCCTTTCCAGTGTTTTGTGGGCTTAAAAAGAAGTCTTTAAAAATAAAATCAAATGATGTGATAACTGATGCCAGGAAAGTACAAAAGAAAATTAATCATCTTGGGCCATTAACATCCAGAGATCCAGACTGGGATGCATTAAAGCATCCTGGGATCCCCTGGTTATTGTGTCTCGGAGACTTCCAGAGCTCATGTGTTCAGTTTGCGGTGGGAAAAGGGTTTTCCTTTGCTCTTGGCTGACAGGATGAGCCCAGATTGGGGCTGCTCCCCTTGCTCCAAACACCGCACCTGGGCAACACCCAGTGTGGGGAGGAGCTCTGCACCCCCCTCCCCAGGCAGCCCTGGGGGTCCCACTGCTGCCATCCCTCCCCACTGCACAGAGGAGGGATGCTGCCTGGAGAGATGATCTCAGTCCTTATAGGATCCATATGTGCCGCTGTGCTGGGAACACCTGCTGCTGCCTGGGAGGTCGATGGGGAGCAGAGGGGCTCCGTCCTCGCTGCACCCTGGGCTCTGCCATCCTGTCCCACCTCCAGGCATCTGAGCAGCGCCTTATCTAGCATGGGACAGCTTGGATCCTGCAGCCCCCTCTGCATGGCTGGGAAGCAAGGATGCAGGGGAAGTGGGGAAAAGAAGGGAGTCCAGGGCAGGGCAGGGGGCAGAGGGGAATGCCCTGTCCCTGTCTGGGGACTGTTGCTCACGGGATGCCTAGAGAGGCCTGGAGAGATCTCTGAGTGTTGGATGCTTTTGCTTCTCCTGCTTCTTAGCTGAGAAATGCTCCTTGCCCAGCCAGGCTTTGTTTTCCCACAGGGGGTAGGTGGCACCGAGCAGTGGGCAACCATGGGCCAGAAGCAGGTTGGGGGCAGGGCGGGGCTTGTGCATGGCCCTCAGTGCATCCCACCTCTTCCAGCAACATCTGCTGCAGTGCTTGGGGACTGTCCCAAGGCACCGCCGAAGCTGTCCCGAAGCCCTGTGCCAGCGCTGTCTCCTTTCCTCCCTGGCTGAGCATTAAGCCAGGGACGGCACTGGGGGCCAAATCCTGCACTGTGCTGGTTGAGGTGCTCCTGCACCCTGTGAGCCTCTGCACAGCCGCTTTCCAGTGACCTCTGTGAAAGCTAAATATAAACCCAGCAGCACCGTGAGCCATTCACTCGCTGCTGGCATTGCAGCTTACCAGGGCAGCAAGGACCGTGGTCAGGATCCAACTGAAACAGCACAACCCTTTCCCCGCCCCAGGTGTTCAGCTGTACCAAGGCTCATCTGGTTTTCAGGCTGGTCTCACTCCCTGATGGTTCTGTACTTCATTTTCAATGCATTACAGTGGTGGTATAAACACAGGCACCTCGCCCTCCTGCCTGAAACTGAGGAAAGAAGCAACGATGTCGACGCCGCGAGCTCAGGGTGGAAGGGAATTAATTGCAGGCAGGTTTTGGGAAGTGTGGGCATCTTCCCCTTGCCTGTGCTGCTGACGTGTCAGGACACATCACGAAACACTGCTGCCCTTCCAGGGCATTTCTAAAAACTTCAGGGTGCGTTAAAACCCAGGCACAGGCCCAGCCTGACTGCACAGGCTCACGCACGTCACGCTGCAGCTGCTCACCCGCACGTGTGTGCCCGGAGCACCCACATCCCTGCCTGCTTGCAGCTGAACCACACCGGGATACCATCCTGCCTGGCCAGTCCAGCACCACCCTGGCTCAGTGTGCAGATTCTCCTCACCCTGGCTTGGATGTTTCTTGTTCCCAACGCTGTTTCCCACTCACCCTTTCCAGCAGCAGGGAGATGGGCAAGACCCCGAGTGCCGGGCTCTGCCACGGTATCTGATGAGAACGCAGTTTGAGCCTGCCTTCTTTAATGATTCCCTTTGAAATGTTGTTGCTTCCGCACATCCCCCTTCAGGGTAGAATATTAAGCAAGAGCAACTCGGCTGGAAATTCAGATTGTTTTCGTGTCTGTTTTCATTTACATTTTAATGATAGGGAAATCTTAGGAATCAGGCTATTTGCAGCACGGCTCCTCAAAAGAAAAGGCACAGGGAGGAGGCGGGGGAAGAGCATCACCTGCAACCATCTAACCTTTGCCCTCTGCAAATGGCACTGGGAGCTGGGGGTCGCCAACAACGTTCTGTGTGAAGATGGTCTTCGTGCCCTTTCCCCCCCCAAAGGCAGCCGGGATTGCAGCCAGCAGGAATCGGCTCTCGGGCATCACTGCAGCCACAGGGGTTTTGCCCAGCTGCAGCACCCAAGTGTGGGCATCCCGGCTGGTTTGGGTGCTGGTGGAGGGGATGTGGTGCACACTGGGTGCTCTCTGTTCGCTGTGGTTGGGTGTTGAGGCTAAGGGTGCTGGGTGCTCCAGGGGCTCACTGCACCCACAGAAAGAGGGGAGACAAAGGGGTCTGAGACATGCCCAGGTCCCATCACCTGCCCTGGGCAGCAGTTGAGGGGGATTTTCCTGCAGGGATCCACCTTGCAATGATAGATCCCCATCCTGGGAACCGGCTGTGCTCAGCACCTCACCAGCAACCTGTGGATCTTGGGGTGAGGTACAGGGATCCAGGCCTCCCCGAGAAAACAGCTGGGAGTAAAGATCCCTAGAAGAGAAGCAATAAACTCTCCGTTATTCTTCTGCCATTGAGGCCAATCAAGCTGCAAAGAGTGCCTCAAGGCCAGTTGTACATCATTATTTCATAGCGCGTTCCCCGTATGATGTAGTGGCTGTCTTGCTGGAGGGAATGCCTTCCTGGTTTTAAGCATCAGCACTGAAATATCTGGAGCCCTGGAACCATCGGTTTGAGTCCCAGAAGCCTCAATGCTGCACTTTATTCCTCCAAGGGGATAATAATCCCAGCACCGCGCAAGCTGGCTGTCTACGAGCATTTGATTGAGGGCTTAAAAGCAAAGGTTCTGCTTGGATAGTCAAGAAACACCTATCTGGCCCCAAACAGGGCTCACTGCAAAGGTCCAGGGCTCCTTTTGGACAGTACATGGGACATACCTTCACCCCCAGGGGCTGCTGCACATCAGGACAGGGACAGGAGCCTCTGAGGACGGGCTCCAGCTCAGCTGTGACACGTGTGAGGCCCACCACCCTCTGCAGACACCAACCCCTGGGGCACAGAGCTCCGAAGCCCAGCTGGGGATGGGGATGGCCGGCGTGGCTGCTGAGCTCCTGGCAGTCCTGGGAGCACTGCGTGCTAGCAGAGGAAGACTGAGGTGGGAGTGGGTGGAGGAAGGCTCCCAGTTTATCTGTGCTCAGATTCAATCCAAACACCCCGGACAGCCCCAGCTTGTATGCATTCATGGGCTCTGTCCATGTTTTCCATCTTGGAATCTGTTTTTTCTCTGTCCTGCCTTAATTTCTCTATCCTGCCATAATTTCTCCGTCCTGCCTTAATTTCTTGCAGAGCCCAGGCAGGCACAGGGGTACGTGTGCCCCAACAAACCCCACCAAAACCCAGCGGATAAAACGGAGGCGTGAAGAGAAATGGAAACTTTTTAAAAATTCATGAAGAAGGAGGAATAGAAAGGCGAATTAAGAGAAGCCAGTAGCGTTGGGCTGAGTCTGTTCCGTGTTGATACTGTGCAGAATTAAGCCACACTGGTCTTTCTTGTGGCCAGAGGGTAGGAAAAGGGCTCCCAATGGAGAGGACCCAGCCCGGCGCTGGCGATGCTGAGCTGGGATTGATAACCCGGTGCAGGGGGGTGGTGCGGCTCTGCCGGATGCTGCTCCAGGCCGAAAAGCCTGCATTTATCCCAGCGATAGCAGGCAAGCCAGCGCTGCAGGCCTTGGGGGTAAAAAAGGCTTAAAAACCCATCCTTCATTCATCAGGCAGCTGAGACGGAGAGGGGGGAGGAGGGGGGAGGAGAAAAATGATGGAGAACGAATTCAGAGTTGGAGGGAGAGGGGGGGTGGCATGTCCAAGATGAGGGGCTCAGCCATGCTCAGACCCTCGCCCCCAAAATCAGCAGCAGGCAGGAGCCCAGGTGGGAAGGTGCCCACCCCACGTCCCCAGGAGGGGATTGGGACATGCCTTTGAAACCCAGCAGAGATGTCCCTTCCCAGTCCCCAAATCATAGCCCTCCCCAAGCCCTGAGCCACCCAGGCCTCCTCCATGGATGCTGGCAGGCTTGGGGAGGTGGGGGGGCAACGATGGGTGCTGGGATCTGGGGTCCCCTCACCCACCATCCCCCTCCCACTCTCCGGCAATACCAGGACAAGGCAGTGGGGAGGGAGGGAGGGAAGGTTCATCAGTCACTTCTCGTCGAGCACATAACACAATGTGACAGCAAAAGGCTGCTGAGCGCAGCTACGAGGGGCTGCACAGCTCCCCCCACACAGAAAGAAACCTGCCATGCGGAGACAATGCTGCCTGACAGCACGGGCAGGCAGGGACCCCACGGGCTGGGGTGCACGGGGCAGGCAGTGGGGAGGGGATGGGGGGGGTCTTGGGGCCGGACACGCTCATCGCTGGGACATGCCGACCTGCTGGGAAGCAGCCTGCCCCCCTCCCACCCCCCCAAACACCCTGCCCATGATGGGGAGGTTTCTCCTGCCTGCAGCCCCCAGCTCTTGGGATGTGTTGGGGGTGGCTTGATATGGAGAACTTTCTGAAGGGCTCACTTTGGCTGTGTGCTGGAAGAAACCCAAGCTTTGAAACCTTCAACACTTGATGGAACAGTTCTTGTTCCCCAGCCAACCCCCACCCCTGAGCCCACCGACGGCGGGGCCAGGGGGGACCATGATGAGAATCCAGACTGACATCTCACCCAACATGGGCCAAAGAACCTCAATCAGTACCTTCTCTACCAGCCCCACAGTTTCCAAAGGCAGTGTTGCTTTTGGGAAAGCATCCATCATCTCTGTGGCTACGAGCGAGGCCATGGGCCACATCAATTAACTTCTCGCCCCTTCCCAGGTTCAAAGCAGGGATGAACACAGCAGGTCTAAGAGCAGAGGTCAAAATCCCCTTCCCTATTTCTCTTTATGGGATCAGACATCTAAAGCACAGTCAGGAACCTGAGGGGCAGACCCTCTCTGGGTGCTGGAACGAGCTGTTAGCAGGCCATGGTGGTCACCCCATGGCCACAATGACCAGCCATGCCAGTCACCCACCCCAGAGCAGAAGTGCCACCGCCTAACTTCTCCCTGTTGACAAGGGAGCCTCCTGCCAAGTTGCTCAGCAGGGTCCAAAGCACCAGGCTTGCACTGTGGAAATAATTCAAATTAGGCATGCGTGTAATTACAGATATTTTATCCGAACAGGAGGAGCTGGAACATCACTGGGTATCTGGGGAATCACCGTGCTAGATGCAAAGTGGGAAGTGATGTGGCAGACAGGGGACACGCTCGCTCCTTCCCAGCAGTACCATGTCAACCCTGCCCAGGGCTGCCTGGTGTGACAATACCTGTCCTGAGCCTGCGGTGCTGGCTTGGACATCCCGTCTAACTCCAGTGGCTTTCCTCTGCCTCCGGAAGGCAGAGCCTTCATCCCTCTCATCCTCTTCTGTCCCTTCCACAGAAATGGTGGGACAACTGTCCAGACAGCAGGCATCCACCAAGGACATCTGACATCCTAAATGCTTAGAGATGGCACACTCGTATCCCACCTCACTCATACACTTCCTCTTTTCCAGCCTTGTTGGAGGAGAGCAGAGGAGAGCTTTCTCCTCCCTGCCCTCTTCACTGCCCAATTTTTCCCCTCTCCCTCTAACTTTATTACTTCATTTTCACTCTTATTCAAGGACCATGCACTCAGGAACGAGCCTTGGCTGAAGAGATGAAGTGAGCAACAAAGATGTGCTGCCGTACCCAAGGCTCCCATGGGCAGCTGGGGTCTCCTGAAGGTCTGTTTGTCCAGACCACAGTGAACTGGTGTGTGTTGGGCAGGGCTCCTCCCTTGCCTGCACCGCCGGGACGTGCCACGCACCCCCTCAGCAGCTCACACACCCCCTCAGCAGTTCATGTGCAGAGGATGAGGCTGTGGCATCTCCCAGATGCAGGACCGGGTGGCTGGGGAGGTCAGGGACCTCAGCAGGAGCCCCTGGGAGAGGCATCACTCAAAGCTGGCCATGCCTCTTCAGGCCACCCCTGCTCCGCTTCAGCTCTTGAGTGGGTTTTGTATCCCCTGGGTTTATTTTTGCTTGGAACCATCTCAATCCACCAAGTTTTGCATGATTTCCTGCCTCTAGCTCCCAGCTCTCCTGAAACTCAGCCTCTTGGCTTGTGCCAGGCGCCTGCCAACGGCTCCCAGTGCCGCCAGAACTTCCCCAGAGGCTTCTCAGCAGTCACCAGCCCAAAGCCTGGGCACGAGCCTTGCCCACACTCGACAGTGGCCCCACGGCTGTGGGGATGAGGTGAGGATGGAGCTCCGGGCACGGGCTCCTCCCTGGTGCTTCTGTGCCGGCGCAGAGCGTGCTGGAGCAGGTTCCCTGCAATAAAGGTGAAACTCACAGGGAGCTTCCCTCAAATGAAAGGCAGCCCCTGGAGCAACCTTTCCCCAGGAATTACCCTGCTGATTAATCTCTCCCGAAGTCACTGCTGATAAATGAAGAGATGAAGTGAGC
>VZTU01016949.1:47098-72185 GCA_013400835.1 Zapornia atra | reverse complement strand
CCTACCCCGGGGGCTCGATGCGGGAGGTGGGGTGGAAGCAGTGAGGCGAAGCAAAGAGGGGCTGCTGCCCCTCTTTCCCGGGGGGCATGGTGCTGGTTGACAGGCTGGTGTGGACCCCATGGAGGACGGAGGTGGGGTGTGGGGACCCAAGCAAGGATGTAAAAGCACTGATGGGGTTGGGCTCAGCAGAGATGCTGAGAGGAGAGCAAAAGCCACCATGTGCCCAGTGTCCTCTCCAGCCCCGGGAAATAATCACAGACTCACCAGGTTGGAAAAGACCTTTGAGATCATTGAGTCCAACCATTCCTGTCCTATGCTAACCCACATCTCTGAGCACCTCATCTCCCCATCAGTTAAACACACCCAGGGTCGGTGACTCAACCCACTCCCAACAGCATCGGGAACCACAGAGCAGGATCTGGCCCTGGCCATGTCCTACAGCCAAGCCCTTCATCCAGGGGTCTCCTGGACCACCCTAGGTGTGTGCTGCTGTTGGTTACTGCCCACCTGCAGGCACCCATGGCGAAGGCATTGATGACACACGTGAGGAAGAGAAAGCATCTAGAGAGGAATGACCTGAAAAGAAACCAGATGGAGCTGCACCAAGGGAAGGGGGAAGAAAGCGAGCAGGGACCAGCAGACAGCACAGCCATGGGGCCGAGTCAGCGTGTGTCCAGGAGTCCTGCCAGCACCACAGGACAAGCAGTGGGTGCCCGTTGGGTATGATTGGCACAGTTTAATAGATGGCTGACACTGGTCACAGTGGGTCACAGCCCCCCCAGCCACCCAACCAGCCCCCAACTGCTTTCCCCAAAGAAATCCTTAATTCCTCCTGTTTTTACACAAAACCAAGCAAAGCATTAATAGCGACCAGCAGCTGTTAAGTCGCCCAACCTGAGGCCTTCCAAGGCCATGCTGCCAACCACGCTGCACCGGCTGGTTTGCCCTTACAGCTGCTGCCTCCGAGCTCCCACCCTCGTTTGAAGAAAAACTCCTTTCTCCAGAACTGACACCCATCTCTCCCAGTAGCATCCAGCCTCTCCTCTGCCTAAAGTTGGTCTGGAAATTAAGGTAATTATTTTTGCAGCCTCTGCTTTCTGTGTTATCTGCTGGAGCAAGGCGCTGTGCCCACCCGGCGTGCGTGGCAGACGGCTGGGGCTGCTAATCCCTTTAGCACCCCATAACTATCACCCAGACAGTTATACAGGGCTTGGGATAAAACCAAACTGACATCCTTTTCGCACGTGGAAGCCAGGAGAGAAGCATCAGAGGGTCCTCACTGGGTCTTGGCCCCTGCGGGGTGTTGGGGGACGTGTTATGGTGGCAGTGACACGTCCCACTGGCTCCTCGCTGGCGCTTCGGGGTGGATGAGCGTTAGCACGACGGCACCAAGCCATGTCTTGTGGGTGACAACTGTGGCACCCCTCCCTGGCACTGCCACCCAAGCCCCTGCACCCGCTGCAAAACAGCTGTGCTCAGGGCATGGCTGTGGAAGGCACTGCTGGGCTGGTGGGCAATGGATGCGCTGGGCGTCCCAGGGGTGTCCAGGACACCTTGGGGGAAGGACGTCAGAGGAGGGCTGAGGAATGGGCTGCAACTCACCCCCCAGGGCTCCGGTGTGCAGTGGTTCCCAGCTGCAGCTCTGGCCTGGGATGCTCCGAGGCTCCAGCTCATTGCAAAGAGGCATTTAATTACTGTCAGCGCCCAGTCCTGTAGCATGCAAACCGCTCTTCCCAAAGAGCAGCTGAGGCAAGAGGGGGTTTCAGATCATTTTCAGGCCCAGATCTCTGATCCGAAGGGCAAAACAGAGTCCCTGACTTGATGGCCAGTGTCAGCTCAGCGCAGGTTGTTTTTAACCCACAGGTAGTGGAGCCCATGGGCAGCAACTCCACCCCTGCCCAAAGCTGCCCAAGGTATTTCTGGTGATTTTCACTCAGAGGGAAGATATCTTCTGTGCACAACTATGGGCACTGGAACCAGGTTTCAACACACTCAGCCCAAGCCCGGCCACCCTCTGCTTCTCTAAAATAACCCACCTTTAAAACAGCCCCTACAGAACCAAGCCAAAAGCCCCAGTGCTGCTGTGTATTTTTTCCTTCCCAAGTTCACAGCAAAATTAAAGAGCTTGAATTAAAGTTGGGGGGTGGGGGGGAGGAGTGGAGAGAGACAGTGAGGTTGTGCTTTAAATTAGCATTAATTTACAAAGCCCAGACAGACCCGCTAAGCAAATTGTGCCCATTAATATATTAACAACAGATTTTCCTCTACTGCTCCTTTGGGTCTGGAGTGTAAACAGGGGCTGGTGATTAAGGATTTCTTTTCTCTTCTCTGAGCCTCAGTGACCGGGCTGGACCCTGCGCAGTCTGCCCACCGCCTGCTTTTGGGAGGGTGTCGGGGGTGACCTCGATAAAGTAGGTGACCACGGCACCTCTAATCCTCTCTTTTAATTGATTACTCTCACCCAGCCCCCGAGGCTATGAGAATGGGGGACCCACCCTCTATAGATTAGCACCCTTTAGTTTACAGATCAGCCACTTTTTCAGTCCTTTGCCCTGCAGCAATGCATGAAAATAACACTAATCTCATTAAGGACAGAAGGGAGCCCTTCAAAGTTTATTAATAATGGGAGCAGACAGGGAGAGAGCCAGGCTCTGGGTCAGATTTCAAAGCTGGGAAGTGGCAGGAGCTTTCCGAGGGTCTGGTTTTACCAGGGAAAACGTGGGGGGGGGGGAATGTTTTGCCATGTTTCAAGCCAGGTCTAGAGGCTGCTGGTAGGCAGCGAGGGGACAGGGATGCTCGAGGAGCACTGGGGCTTGCTAGGCACCTGAGACCCACCCCCCCGGCTCCAGATGTGGCTGAGCAGGGAAGGGCAGCGCTCCAGCTCTTGGCCAGGCTGGGCTGGCTGCTCAGGGCTGCTCCGAGCTTTTTGCTGGCATGGCACAAGGCTGCTCTTGCAGCACCTAGCCCAAGAGTTTCCTGAGAGCCTGCAAGATCTCATCCCCCGGAGAAAACTGCAAGTGAGGCCGTAAGGTTTAAGCGGCAGGATGAAGGGGTCCACATTAAAGACCATACTAAGACCTCCAAGGCTAAAGCAGCATCACAGCCCAGGCTCCAGGGCTTTTATCCTTTTTAGGTAGGGCCGTGGAGTTCCTCCCAGTGCTACCTTTGCTGTTGGGGTCTGCTCAGCTTCTGGCTGTATCCACCGCAGCACGCAGCCCCCTGCCCAGCATCCCTGACCCAGGAGGCTGCAGGCTCAGCGTGGATCTGCTGGACAGGAAAGGAAAGCTTTGCTCACCTCTAAGCAGGACAAACCTTTGGGCTTCTCCCTCCATTTCCCTTTCCACCAGCAGGAATGGGGCAAGCCCCCTGTGAAAAGATGCGCTTGGAGGATCTGCACCACTAACCCACTCCCCATCCAGCAAGGGCAGAGCACAGAGGGGCAAAGAGCACCTTACAGGCATCCTAAACTGCAGGGGCAGCTGCCAAGTTCTCCCCCCTCTCCAGAGAAGAAGCCTCCAGCTCGGTGCAAAAGCCCCTGCCCCTGCTGTGCTCCTATTTATTCTCCTTCCCCTCCCGCTGCCCAATTATCACCCTGTTAAACTGCACAGATGTGGGGCCATTCAGCTTCAGACTTGCGCGCTGCAGGTTTTAACCCAACCTCACACCACCGGTGTTAATGGGAGCTGTAGGCTCAGTCGCTCTCTCCGGAGGCTCAGCTCCTGCTCTGAGGAAGGGTGGGCTCCTGGAGAGGCATCTCCATCTGCCTGGGCTTTTGCTGGAGCAAGGAGTTAATTAGTGGGGAGGGGGAACCCAAAGGATGGGTTGAACCCCCAATGACTGGAATAGCGTGGTCCTTGCAAGTGGATGCTGTGCTACCCTCTAGGGCTGTGCTGGGGGGCTTTGGGGCTGGGGATGAAACCCTGGAGTGGGGCAAAGGGGCTGGGGGGGTGGCTCCTGGGCTGCTAGCACCCAGCTCTGAGCTTGCAAGGTGCGGCTTGCTTCACCTTCTCCTCCCCTCACTGTAGGACGGGGGACAAAACACCTTTGCCAAGTGCTTTGGGATCCAGGGGTGTGAAGAGCTGCAGAAGCGAGGAGCAGGCTCAGCGCTCCGGTGGAAGCAGGTGATGAGAGATCGCCCAGTTCCTTCTGAGCCGCCTGAATCCCCACAACAAAGGCCATGCATTTTTAAAGCATATTCCACACAGGGTCCCCAGGCTGAGATGCACTTTAAGGGATGAGCCTTGATTTACTACCTGACTTTGGATGGGGGATGATGATGCTTCCGTGCCGGCTGAGCGTACTTGTGTAGGAATGGGACCTTGGTGCTGCCAAACCTGAACTTTGTGGCTGGGATTTCCCAGGCAGACACTGGGATCGGGGTGCTGGGACCCCCAAAACAGGATGCTGTAAATCCCAGGGGATTACTGAAGGCAGAGGGAGGATTTCCTGACATCTTGTGGGGCTGGAGCATCCCGTACCTTGCTGTCTGCACTCAGAGCTGCCCGGACCACGCGGTGGGAGCTGCCCCAAATCCATGGGGTTAAATCATATCAGTGTAGTTATAACCCCCCCCCAAAACAAAATGGGTGTTTGGGGTGTAACCCCTAGGGGGGGTTGGAGGGAGGATGAGACCGAACGAGAGAGGAGGGAGGGTCCCAGGCTGCGATCCCTCCAGGCCTAACCTAATCACCATCGCTCTGCATTATTACCCTGCCTAACGTGGCATGCTTTTAAATAAAATATGCAAAGATTTCTCAAATTATTTCCCCGGGGCAAGTGCGTTTTCTATCTTCGCTCGTGCATGTTAATCTGAAAAATGCAAATTCCACACACCCCCATCTGTTGGGGCTCGGCCATTTATTAACTTTTTTTTTTTTTCTTTGAATGCAAAATGTTTCTTCCCTTTCTATATATATATGTGAGAAAGCAATGAGTTTTATTATCTCTGCCCCTGTTTTATTTCATTTAGAAAAAACAGGTTTTAATAGATAAAAATAAAAATAATAATAATAATAGGCCATCCTGGAGGGGGTAAGGATTACGACTCACTCAAACACTGGAGTTTTAATCAGAGATTGGTGTTGGGGAGGATTATGGCTATGGGAAGGCTGGGCCTGTTTTAAGAAGCAATGCTAATGTTCAGGGGACAAGATTTACTCAGTTATTTTTCCAGGCTGACTTTGACACTCTGGGGCTGAGCCGGCAGCACATCCTGAGAGGCCGGCAGCTCCCCTATGGACCCGCTGTCATTGGGTGATGGGCCCCGGGGGCAGGATGTTGGGACCATGAGCAGCACCCTCATCTCCATCACTAGTTCTCCTTTGCAACATCATTTAAAAAAAAAAAAAAGAAATCAAGGAAAAAGCGACCACAGACAAGAGAAGGGGGGAAGAAGGAGCCCAGGAGTCTTCTCCCTGACAAGAACCCGATCTGACAGAGCTCGGCACGCTGAGCATAATTGGCAGCCTCTGCCCAGGAGAGGCCCAAGGACAAACTTGCTCCAAGTCAAAACGATGCCCCGTCCCGGTGCCTCTGGGTCACGGCAGTGGAGGCTGCGGTGGGCAGCGAGGCAGGGGCCACGGCTCCGGCACAGCCGCCCTGGGGAACGTCAGCCTTCACCTGAGTAATGAGACAAAACCCAGGGAAAACACACATGAAAAGGAAGGGAAAAGGGAAACTCTTAGGAACTCAGATCAAAGTCCTGCCTTCAAAAATGTTGTCCTGCAGCTACAAAGAAACCTGGATAGCCTGGACTGTGCACACAGCGCTCAGCAGAGCACTGGAGGATGGAGTGGAGGATGGGATTGGGGGGAGACCCTCAGGTCCCAGCACCCAGCTGGGAGAGGGACAGGGACACTGGGGTTGATGATACTGGGTTTGTTCCTTTTTATTTTGGACTACCCCTGCCCCCGTTCCCACAGAGGCCCATGGAACTCGGTTGTGCTGAGTTCTCTGCACTAAAGGCAGCCCCAAGCTGCCTCAGCAAGGAACAGCCAGACTTCAGCGGCACCAAGCCCAGCAAGGAGTTTGTGTGGGCTTTGGGAAGAGCCCCAGGTGCCTCCGCTGCCCTTGGAGGGGGACGCTGCCGGGGGCACTGATAGGGTGATGGCAGTTCCTTGTCCGCTCTCCCCCGGGGTGCCCCCAGCCCTCCTCCAGTTGCAGCCAGTCCCTTTGTGGCCATGACTTTCCTAAGGGATATTCTGGTGTGGTTTTTCTTTTTCCCTTGCTGGATGAAGGAGCAGAGGGAAGCTGCTGGCTTGGAACACATTACATGTTGCATTTAATATTTGTTGCATTAAATAAAATTTTAATGAAATAGGTACCCTATAGACACATTGGATAAAACTTCTGGCCAGCTGTTGGACATGGCACTGATGGGAGTAAGTTACAAGGCAGAACAGCAAAGGAGCAGCCCAGGGATGCTGGGGAAGAAAGTTTCTGTTTTGGTAAATTTCAAAGAAACTCCAGAGCTGAAGCTCTCCCAGGCTCATCCTTGAAAATTCCCAAGGTGCCCTGGCCCCAGTGTGGGGCAGTGGGTGATGGGGGTGTCGTGGGGGGCTCTGCCAGGGCTGGTGTGGGTGCCTGCGGTGTGCCTGGGTGGTTCTGGACAGGGTGGAGAGCTGCTGACCCAGACTGGCTATCGCAGACCCCCTGAGTTTATGAACATGTTCAGTGTGCAGATTTATTCTGCAGGCAGACACTTATTGCTTGCCCTCAAACAGGCTCAGGCGCACGGTGATGGATGAGCAGACAGGTTTGCCTCCTCTCACCAACGATGCCTCTCCAGCCCTTCTTCTCCCCTCCAGCACACTGGGTCCAAGGGCGATGATCCCTAAAGGGATCCAGGGCTCTGGGAACCACAGCACCAATCCAGCCCGACCCCCATGACAGGTGTCAGGGTGCCCAGGTCCCCACTGCGGCAGAGGGAAGCAGCTGGCTGCCCCTTTAAAGCCTTTTCTTTTTTTTTTTTCTCCTCTCTTGTTAAAAGATGTCTGGGAGGGGAACTGCCAATCTGAAAAATGATCCTTTCTTTTTTCCATTTTCTTCCTACTCTCCTTCTAGCTCGTGCTCATCTGTTCAGGTGAACCGCAGGCACATTCATTAAATCTCTGTCTTTGACACCTCAGCTGCTTTGGAGCCCTGGGCTGCTCTTTCTCTTTCCTTTCTGTGGGTTGGGTTTTTTTTTCCTCTTTCCCCATCTCCAAGCCCGCCTGATCAGCACACTAAAGTGGTGAGAGCGAGCCGCAGAATAGTTAACTAAGCATAACTTTAACCACAAGCTGCAGAGTGCTTGATTTTGTGGAGGGTGCTGGCTGCAGCCACCATCCCAGCCAGAGAGCATCGTGGCACTGCAAGGTGCCACCATTGGCACCAGGATGGCATAGCCTGCACCCAGCTGGCACCCTGGGGCTGCATCCGGCAGGCAAGGGTTTGGCTTGTCCCACCAAACCCTGTTCCTCCATGTAGGAGCTCCTTCCCTGCTCCCCTGCCTTCCCCCTGGGCTCCCCAATCTTACCCATGGCTCACTGGAGCACCCTCTGCCCATCCTCCTTCCCCTTGCTCACCCGCTCCTTGCTTCTCACATAAATCCCATCCTGATGGAGAGGCACCGGAACGGCTCAGCCCAACGCAGATTTGCCGCTCGGCCAAGAGGGACAGAGCTCATCTCCAGCAGCGCGGCTGCGGCTGCCTCTGGATCGGCTTCTGATGGCCTCCCCGGCTGAGCGGGGCTGGAGAGGGGAGATAACCCGCCCGGCTGCCGCCGGGAATGATTTGGCCTCGGCTGCGCTGGCCGTTGGCCGGGTCCCCGCCGGCTGATCACAGCCCTGGAATGTGCCGGCATTGAGCAACGGAGCTGGTGGGGGGATGAGATGTTCTGCCCCAGCCTTTGCATGTGGGATGAGGGATGTCAGTGGGCTCATCGCAACAGGGCAGGAGCAGAAAACATCCCTTTTGGAGGAGCAGAACCCCAGCAATGAGAGTTGGGGCTGCACCCCTCACTTCAGGAAAGCGCGCCTCCAAATCCCAGCTCTCCCTGGGGTGCAGCGCCTTGCACCCAGGGCACGGCGGGTCCGACACAGAGACTTGTGTCCTTCCAGGAAGGGGTCCAGCCCGGCGCGGATGACGGGGGCCGAGCAGAGAGCGTGTGGCTCCGGGAGGCTCAGCAGGGCTGGGCCCTGTAGAGCTGTGAATTCCTGCAGAGTTTTGTTAGCGGGATCAGCGCGCAGCCTGGTGCCCTGCTCCGAATTAATTATCCGCTGACACGATTTCACTTCTTTCCCTTTGTGTTATTTTAATTAACAGAGATCTCCTCCAAGCAAGCCAGCTGTCATGTAAATTGTAAAACTGTCAGCATGTACAGGAACTTAACAGGGATTTTAAGAAAGCCTTGCACAAAGGGATGTGCTACTTTCCCTTTTTGGTTTTTTCCCTTTTTTTTCCCTTTTTTTTTTTTTTCTTTTTCTCTTAATCTGGCACATTTGTAAAGTTGAAAAAAAGTGTGAAGACCGAGGTGGGGCTACAGATGGAACAAGCCCAGTTTTCCTTTCAGATCCATTTCTCAAGGCAGAGGTGAGGGGCAGAGGTACAGCTCATGGACTTCTCAGCAGCATCAGCGGTGGTGAGTCCCCAGGGCCCGGCCATTCCTCCCTCTGTCCGAGCAGACTGCGGGTGGGATGAGACCTACCAAACAAGGGCAAAAAGTTGGGCAAAAGGAGACATCAATGGCTTTGCTATAATTAATCTTGTCTGTGCCCATTGAGGATTCAACCTCATCCTGAGCTTGATGTGACCGTGCGTGCTGTTGGCCAGTTGCTGAGCTGGCACTAGCTCTCCAGTCTCTGCTTCTGCAGCCAGTTGTATCCAGGCTTGAGATTTTTAACTGTGAGCCGAAATCAGGCAGCTTTTCCTAAGATCAGGCTCTGCAAAGGATCAAAACCATGTTAACGGCCCCCATATGTCTTCAGTTAAAAGCTGCTCCAGCAGCAGATGCAGAACCGGGTGCGGGTAGGTGGAGGTACGGTGGGAGTTCGTGTGAGGATACACCATGGACATCCCATCTCCCCCCGAACGAGAGCAGAACCCGTGGTAACCCTGCAGCAATCGATTCATAGATGTTGAGGCAAAGTTGATGAAGTGTAGCAAGGCTCCGGATCACGGGAGGCTCAGAGAGGGCAGCCAAAAGCAGAGATGCTCCAGAGCAGAGGATGGCTCCGGTAGACATGTGGAGTGCAGGAGTCAAGGGGGTACTGTGCCGGGGCAGCCAGGGATCTCCGCGCATCGGTGGGACCTCACAAGGCTGTGGGGTGGCAGGGACATGCACAAAACCTGCTCCCAGCAGAGAAACCCACGGGCACTGCCAGGCTCTAAGAGGGTCTGCGGTTTATTCCCTGCCTGGTTTTAGGTGCAGCTCAACAGCTCTGGGAAGGGTCCAGGTCTCCTATGGTGTGGTTTTCTGTGCATATCCCTCATCCCTGGGGCTACAGACCCGGGTTAAGTTTGGATGAGGCTCGACCTACTTAATTCTGTTGCCTCCCTTCCTCATCAGAAATTATTTTCCCTGTCCTTCCAGAACAAAGCAGAAAGATTTCAAACCACATTCCGGGTGCAGAAGGAGGGATTTTCCTTTCCCAGCAGCAGCCAGGGATAAAAGCCTTGAGACAGCTGAGAAAGCTGCAGCGTTAAAGCCCAAACGCTGAGCTTATCCAGTGAGCACAGCCGGGCTGTGAGGGGTCCAGCGTGACGCCGATGGTTTCTCAACAAGGCCAGTTTCCCAGGGGCTTGGCTGTGCTGATCGCATATGGAGGTTCCCTCCTCAGCCCTGTTTGCCATGCCAGGCATGCTGCCTTGTCCACTGAAACAAATGACCTTGAGCAGAGCTGCGGGTCAATAAAATAATTTGCTAACTGATCCATCTTCTGTGGCAAACAGATGAATCAACTTGGGCTCCCTGGGCTGTTTTATGTACGGATGGGAGAGCGGTGGAGTTAAAGGAACGTGTGTGTGCACAGCCATCTCCATGCAATAAAGGGGTGGCTCCACGTGAATAAATTTGTGTATTTCAAGAGCAGAGGGGAGAAAAATAGCATCTCTGCATCTTCTGACACTTGGCTTTCTGAGGTGGGTGCTGTTCCCAGGACACTGTGGCTTGGGTTGCCCTTCCCTGGGCATTGTGCTCCCTCATCCCTGCTTTCTGCCCATCTTCTCTCCAGCAGCTCAGCTCTCTTGGCCCATCCTCTGATGGGTTCAACCTCTGGCACCCCTCAGCCACCCTGCCCTTGCCACCACCCCAATCCTCTGCGAGGGATGGACCGAAAGCTCCAGTCCCGTGGGTTGGGCTGAACTTTCATCCCCGAGAAGGTGACTTACAGCCAGGAGCTGGGGCAACGTGGGAGGCAGACTCTGCTTTTACTGGCCTCCTGTGCGGCAAAGCACTAAAAGCAATTAAGAAATTGCCATTTCCACCGTGGTGACAGATCCTCCCGTTGCAATCCATAGCGGGTGGGAAGGAGCTGGAGCCAGTGGAGGGAATGCAAACCAGGCAGCGCTCCCCGGACTGAGGGCTCCTGCACACACACACACTGCGTCTGTCTGAGAGCACAGCAAACTGGGGCACTTGGAGGTACAGGAGCAGAAAGGCCCTGAGGCAGCCTGTGCTCAGTGAGCCCCTAATCACAGCGAGGTGATTAATGCCCTTCTGCTCCCGTGCCTCGCTGCTCCATTCCCGTGCTCCCCTCGCTCAGCCCTGCTGCCTCGGCAGGTCCCACACCGGTGGACACCAGGCAGTTGGCTTTGCAAGGGGATGGCGCCCAGATTTTCCTGTTGCCTAAAGCTGGGATGGAACTGGCAATGCAGGGAAAGCTCAGGGCAGAGCCAGGGCTCTGACCCAGGGACTTGTCCTTGGCCATGGAATGATCAGAAAGGGTTTTGTCACCAACCTTCCCAAGCAGCTCAGCACTAGGGCTGCCTGGGACCAAGAGGGTTTTAGGAGTCCCAGGCCTGAGGCTTGGACACAGCTGCTCAGGCGGGCTGGAGCTACCCCATGTGGGGCTGTTTCTGGATCAATCCGATGGGTGCGTTGCCTTTGGGTTTAGGCTGGTACAAAGAAAATGGTGGCTGGGAGTGAGGGAGAGTCCAAAATGAAGCTCTGGAGCTGCATCCCAGGTTTTGGGGATAAACCACCCTTGTGCCCTGCTGCTCTACCTGCTTGTTTTCCAGATCCTTTAGCAGAATTGCTGGCACAAATGTGGTGGAAGGAGAGCCCCGGTGACGCGGTGAGGGAGGAGAGGTGCTGGTCCTCTGTGCCAGGAACAAGCGTGGTGCCCAAACTCCTCCTCTGAGAGCCGGGCACAGAGCTGGGAACAGAAAGGGGGAGTCCCAGCCCCCTCCTTGTTGCGCCAGCACTTGGTGATCCCAGCACTGTGCCCAGCCAGGGGGGACAGAGTCCTTCCTGGGGGGGATGCAGGCAGGATGCGAGTCCCCTCAGCACTCCTGCAGCGAGGGGTGTTACCCCTGCCCTCCCAGCGGCAGGTTAACAGGGTTAGGCACAGTTCAACAAGGTTAGGCACAGCTCAGCAAGGCTGGGCACAGCTTGGCGGCAGCAAATATCCTCAGTGAGTGGGAGCGAGCGGCTGTGCTTATTACGTGGAGGCAAGAGGTCACGGTTTGCCTGTCCCAGAGGTTACCAAAACCCCATACAGCCACCCTGAGGGCACAGGAGCTGCTTTAGCTGGACACCAGAGATAAAAAGAGAGCTGCTGAGAGGGCTCAGAAAAATGGGGTCCCTTCCACAGGGCCACCGGAAACACCTCCTGCCCCCGTGGCTTCACGCCACACTCCTCTTCCTCGACTGGCAGCCCCGGGGCCTATGCACGCCGCGGAGCTGCACCGGGCAAAGCTCGCTCCGCACCAGGATCGCTGTAGGGCACTTCCTGCGAGCCATTAAAGCAAACTGGGTAATTAATACCTTCCATGCATGAGGAGAAATGAAAGGCAGGTGGGAGGAGGAGGGGAGGGGAGCAGGGAGGAAGCGGCTCCATTTTGAGGGCAGTCGGAGCGGTTTGCCCTCGTGTTGTTACCGACTCGGAGCCTCCCGTACGCTGCAGCATTCACACCTCTCAGGCATATTATCGACAGACAGGTCCCACGACACACCACACTGCCAGACTGCGCGTCTCACTGCTGCCTGGGCACTCCAGAAAGCCAGAGCAGCTCTCTTCCCTCCTCTTCCTCCCGCCCCAGCCAAGCTCAGGGCTGCCCCACACATGGAGCTCAGCACCAAGCTGGGTTTTATAAACCCCCTCCAACACTGCCCGGCTGCAGAGGGTTACAAGAAAGATCCCTCCTGCTTAAGAAAGCTCCATTTCAGCGCCTTAAACACAGCTTCTTAATGAACAAAATGTTTATTTTCTAAATAAAGATACAAAAAGAAGAATTCCAGCCTGGGGGCACGTAGGGAAACGGCTGCAAGCTCATTGGAGCGTGTGTCCATTACTGTCCCGTCCCCCCCTCCCAAACCCCACTGCATCCCCAGCGCTTTATTCCGGGAGAGTGACTGACAGCCCCCGATCGATGCTGATTTTGGTCTTAAGCAAACATCCTGGCCCCAGTTGGCTGGGGATGAGTGAGGTGTCAGTGTCTGGCTGACGGGCAGACAGGGCGAGCTTTGCCAAATGGGCATCTCTCTGCAGTGTGTCTGGTCTCCTGTCAGCACGGTGGCATGGGAGATGGGCACAAGCAGGGATGTGGCCATCAGGAAGGGTTTGGAACATGGGCTGTTTCATGGTTTTCCTGTAGAAAAGAAAATGTGATGGAGTTTGAATATCCAAAAAGTGTTGTCCGGCTGTTGGACAGCTCACTGTTGCCTGATCAGGTCACCTAGCAGGGAAATAAGGTGCTTTATTCTTGACAGTTGCTAACAAGAGTAAAGCCCTTTGAGAACGTGCTGAGCTGTCACAATCCACTGCCAGAGCCGTGGAGCTCCAAGAAACCCTGAGATCCTTGGGAATGCAAACTGGGAAACTCCTCTCTGGCTCTTGCACCAGCATTGGTAGAGATGAGCGACCTCAGGCTGCTGCAGGTTTGCAAAGTATTGCTCAGGTTGGGTTTTTCCTCCCCCTTTGAGTACCATCTTGCCCAACCCATCACTTCAATGCTTGTTTCTTGCTTTTCCATTGCATCAGGCATCAACATAGGGATAACAATGGATGGAGCTCGTTGTGGCAACAGCCCTGGTGATCTCCCCTGCTCAACACACGGCTCAGGTGACCCGAACGCTGCTGCTCACCCGTATTCTGGTGGCTTGTTCTCGGGGTGACTTCTTTATCTCAGCATCTCTGACCCCTGCGTGCCAGGCAGACTCCAGCCTGGTCAGAAATGAAGGTGCTCTGAGTCGAAGGTCACAAGTTACTGAGCTGAACTGGGAAAGAAATTCCAGGAGAGCAGATTTGGATTGTTTTAATTAAAAGGCGAGAGGCAGGGGAAGGGGTCAAAGAAACACTTGAGCAATCAAACAACATTTTTCCCCTTGTGAAGACGAACAGTTTGAGGAAGGGTTGAGGAGGCTGGAATTGTCTTTTTAAAGGAATGTGAAAATGTGGATGTTGAATGATTGACAAATAAAGGGCACTCTCCTTTAATTTAAATATGCTCCCAGTTTGTGCAGAATATGTTAATTTATACATTGCCTAAATAGCCAGTAGCTATTGTCTGTAAAACCACATCAGATCAGGGCAGCAGGGCAGTTAATGTACTGGCTGGATGTTATGGCTGGTCAGTGAAGCGATCCGAGCTTCCTTCCACTGGCTCCCAAACCCTAAATGGAATAGCTGAGCTGTAAAAAACCGCCGGGGGCATAAACTGAAGTTCATTCTATCAGCCTTCAATAGGACGAGGCTCTCCTTCCCACAAGGACCTGTGCATACCCAGACCCAGCTCCCGCACCCCGGTGACCCCAGAGCTGTTTCCCTTCTATTGGGAGTGAGTGGAGGGTGCCTGGAGCCCTGCAAGCCCCCACATGCTCCATAGGGCTGGTTTCAGGGTGAAGGGGTGCCTACAGCACAGCCCAGCAGCTGGGGGATGCAGAAGCTGTTTGCAGCTCTGCGGTGCCTTCCCCTGTGCCTCAGTTTCCCCATCTGTAGGCTCTCCCTGCACTTCCAGCCCCACTCTCCTGGGGCTTTGGTCACGTTTTCTGTCTCCCAAGGACCCACTGCAGATCTTTGCCTCTCTAAAGTCCTCCTGCCATGCCATGCCTCACTGGGGGGGCCCTCAGCTTGGCTTCCAGAGCAGCCTTGGTAGTCCAGCTGTGTTTTTAATGGTGGGACAGTGCCAGCGAGGGAATGAGATGCTGTGTCACATAAATTCACATCTCTGCTCAGCAACATTCAGCAGCTCAAGAGGTCCTGTTCTTCTGTCTCAGACCTGCTGTTGTCCCTCACAGGGGTGCCACCCAAGGTGCTCATGAGTGCATACAGAGACCCCCTGCCCCACACAAACCCGGGTGTGATCCATCCCCAACCTGCCTCTACCTCCCTCATCACACATAGTCGTGACTTTGCCTGGTCACCAGAGCAATTTTTAATGCAGAGAGGCTTCTAATTAACAGGATTTGGAAGTTAATCAAGACAATCTTTCTCATCTTGTTGAGATGTCTCCACAAGCCCTCACCAGGGCTATGTTCCCAGGGAGCTTTCCCTCACCTTGCAGCTCACATTCCAGGACTGGCATGTCTCAGGGCAAGGGGCTGGGATGTCACCTTGAAGGCTGGAACATGCGTGTGTTTGTTTGTTTGTTTGAAGGCCCAAACCACGAGCATCGAATCTCAGAGCATCCAGGACTTCAGCCTTCCCAATCCCCTCCATTCTCTTCATGGACAAACCTACTAGCTTCAGCAGATGACCCCGAGGGGACAGTGGCCTCTTGCTGCCCATGCCAGCCCAGTAAATTGGTGATGTTATGGACTCCTCTTGCTTAAGAAAGGTCCACCTTCTGCATCCCCGATGCCTTCCCGTAGATCAGTCTGGATTAAGTTTAGAGTGATATGATAAGGAGTAATAATACTGCTGCCTTGCCCCTAATTACGAAAAATATAATTGCATACCCTCAAGAAACCTTTTAAATAGCACGCTCTCATCAGCGCTCTGGTCCAAGGGATTCATTTGTTTCGGGAAAGAATTATTCTTGGGGCTGAATCCTTCATTAGTGTTTACTGGAGAGACTCCTCCTGGAGCCAGCAGGGAATGTGCCCTCCACTCGATGACGTGGGGTGCCACCCATCTGGGCAGCTGGCCAGAGAAGGAGATCTGTGAGCGCCTCGGAGTTTGGTTTGTTGGCAGCATAAGGGATTTGGTAAGAAGGAAAATAAACCCCAAAGAACCCAGAAGTCTGCTGGGAAGCATCAGCAAAGGCCTTGAGTTTCACTCTTCCATCAGCTTATCATGCTTTCTTTTCCTGTGTTCTAATCCTAGAGAAGTGCTGCAGCTCTGATGTGTGGAAGGAGAAGAGAGATTAGACCCCTTGGCTGCTTAGCTCAGGGCATGAGGCTGTGTTCCTGGCATCTGCATGGACACAGTGAGGTGCTGAGTTGCCATCTCATCTCCCAGTCCTCTCCCACCCAGCTCGGAGACTCAGGTTCCTGGTGGATGTGTCCCATAGGTCAGTTCTGGGGTGCAAGCCTGGGGTCTCTCGCTGTTGGGATTGAGTCGCAGTTCCATGCTGAGGGAAGCTCCGTGGTCGGGATGGTGGTACTTTGCCTGTGTGACTGGGTGCAAAGTGGAAACCATCACATCACCACAGCACACTGCCCAACCTCGAGATCAAACCCGAGAAGGGTCAGCGAGGGCTGGTGGGCTTGGACAGGGAGAATTAAACACCTACGTTGACTTGACATGATATATTTTGGGGATCTTAAGGGGGGGGCATTGTTTTAGACATTAGGAAATCATTTTAGACATTAGGAAAAAGTTCTTCCCCAAAAGGATTGTCAGGATGTGGAACAGGCTGCCCAGGGAGGGGGTTGAGTCACCAACCCTGGGTGTGTTTAACAGATGGGGAGATGAGGTGCTCAGGGATGTGGGTTAGTAGAGGACGGGGATGGTTGGAATCGATGATTTCAAAGGTCTTTTCCAACCTGGTGATTCTGTGTTTTACTGAGCACATCTCCGTTCAGGGTGCTCTCAGGCAGGGCTGGCAGCTCTGTGGAAGTTCCTGTGAAAACAAGACGTACTCAGATGAAGTTTCCAGCATCCCTGTTCCCTGCCCATCCCACCGCTGGCAGCAGGTCCAAGGGCCAGGATTCCTACACGTGCCCGCGTCCTCATCTCCTGCCTTCCCTCTTCCAACCTGGGAAGCTCAAAGCAGAATTCAGTTTGTGGATTTTAAGCAATTCATGATCTTCTAAAGATAAAAACTCCATAGAAATTGATGTTTTCCCATGTTCTCTGGTTTTATTTACTTGCTGCCACAGTGGCTGTGAGTCCACCTGGACTTCGATCCTGCAGAGACTCTTCTGTGCCCATTGGGGTGTCAGGAGCATTCCCCTGGAATCAGGGGGTTATTCCTGGGGAGAAGCATCACGTAAATCAATGCCTGCTTGAGCCCTGAGACTGGGGAACAGGCACAGCAGGATCCTTGAGTCTGGATCCATGAAATCCTTTTGGGAAAGGACTCTTGCTGGGAAGCGAAAGCCCAGCCCAGCCCTCTCTGAGCATCCCCACACAACCTTCAGTTCACTGTCCCTTCTCTGCACCGGGTTTTGAAAACCCAGGGTGAGTTTCTGAGGAAGTTACCTCACTGAAATAGTTAATGAGGAATTAGACCATCCCCCACCCCATTCCCCCCAGCTCACCACCCCTCCAAAAAAAAAAAATCAGAATAATAATTAAAAGATGCCTAGAAACGCTCTTGGAAGAGCATAAATTCTGAAGATGAAAGTAAATGATTAAAATAATTAAATACTTCAAGTTGACAAGCAGAAGCAGAATCTTGCCAACGGACATTTGTCGGTAATTAGTTAATTAATCCTAACACAAATTATAAGCCATAACAAACCAGTCAGGCTGAACGCAGCCGGCTGTTCAGAATTAAACTTAGAAAAGGAGGGAGTGAGAGAAAGAAGAAAGGAAAGTTTTAAGATTCTCCTGGCTCTGAGGGACGATGCTGTGCAGGAGCCGGTGTCCCCGTGGGAAGAGCACTGGGGGAGACAGGCTGGTTTGCTGGGGCAGGAGAGTGGCTGCCGGAGTGATCCCCTTCCCTCCTCCGCTCCCAGGGTGCTGTCAGCTCTGCTGCCTGCTCAGCGCTCTGCTTTCCCTGCTCAGCTCCTCACCCTCCTGCCCCCAGCCCTGCCTTTGCATGGGAAGAGCTTCGAGCACCCCTCTTGGTCCCCTCCGTGGCTCCTGTACAGCAGCTTTGGGGGGAGCTCAGCTTCCCTGTGCTGTGCCCGGGAGGAGGGTTGTGTTCTCCTTGCACCCCTGCACCTCTACGCTGCTTGGGGCATCACAAAAACCCATGGGGAGAGGTGACTGGCAGGTGCTGGTGTCCCTGAGAGCTCCTGCAAGGCTTCTGGAGGGGATGGACAGAGCAAGGATGGGGAGATGAGAGCCATCCCAGGCTGCATCCCCACCCAGTGAGAGCCCAGCGGGATGGGATGGTCAGAGCAGGCAGTACAGAGCAGGACTTGGGTTTTCCACCCTTTTTCTGGGAGTAACTATGGAACGAAGGCTTCTCAGCTCTGTTTCCAGTCCTGCCACTGATGCCAGTGGACGACTGGTGACTGGACACACATCACCAAAGAGACAGGCTGGTCTGTGCAGTTGGGGTCCCCTCAGGGCCCCGGGCAGGCGGTGACATAAGCCTCGTGGCTTCTGGAGATGGGTGTGGGGTAGCACCTTGTGAGGGCTCCAGCTTGGGGTGTTGGGAGGGGGGCTGCAAACCAGCTGCCCCTTAACACCCCGATGGAGAAAGCATTTCTAAGACAGGCTGAAAAAGCGGGGTCAGTGCTTGGGAGCTGGGTCCAGCCAGAGAAACTCGGTGCAGGTGACCTCAAGTCACATATGGGGTCAGCAGGGACCAGGAGTGAGCCTGGTACATGCCGAATTGCTGGAAAGATGGGGAAGCCAGAGCCTCTGCTTCTCCTTGTGCAATGGGAAGAGGTTAATGAACCGCAGCCTGGTTTCCCACCTCCAGTCACCTTGGCTCGAGTCCAATTTTCAGCCCTAGATTAAGCGAGCCCGGTGATCCACAGGCAAGGCATGGTGAATGACAGCTCATATGCAGCGGCGTACCTCTGTATTAACACATCGAGACGGGTCTGTAGGTGCACCGAAAGGCCAGGCTTTGCCTTTCCTCCAGCATGAAAAGGCTCTGGAACAGGCAGGAACTGGTGCTCCTACAGAGAGGACCTGAGCATCCCCAGCACGGGGACGATTCCCTGTGACAAACCAGGCCAAGCCACAGCTGGCAGCACAGCTTAAGTGCTAAGTGGGACATGCAAGTTGCAAATGGGTAAGGAAAAGAAGGCAGGAAATATTTTGAAAGAATAAAGAGATGCCAGGGAAGTGAGACTTTCCTGCAGACTCCAGACGGTCAGAGGAATTGCCAGTGACTGATGTGCTGTGTCCAGGGATGGATCTCATCAGTATGGGCACGTGCACACACACACGACCATCTACTGATGGGGAGGAGAAAGAGGTTTTTTTACAAGACAATTAAATCTCTCAAATTTGGGCTGAAATTCTTGGAGGCAGGGGCAAAGCGGGTTCCTCTGTGCCATAAAATCCACGCAGAGCTCCACCAAAGAGCAACTTTCATTCCGCATGTGTGTGAGCATGTGTACACACGTGTTCTAAGTGCTTTGCATTATGTGAGCTCTGACCTTCAGAGGGGAACAGAAGGAATATTTTCCCCCCCGAGGCTAGAGTTGTCAGTGAAATGTCTGTCTTCCTTAATAATTTCAATCCGGGTGACAGGGGACAGGGCATTTTGCTCTGAACGAACGTACTGTAAAAACTGTCAGGGAGAATTTGTCTCAAGAAGCAGCATTTCTATCTATTCAGGGTCATAATTACAGGCATCTTATGACCTGTGGAGCAGCACATCTTTCTCAACCGCAAAAAAAAAAAAAAAAGGAGCCCTAAAATAGGTGGTTTGGTTCTCTCTGCAGAGCTTTGGATTCAACCCGAATGGATTCTAACAAGCAGAAGGCTTTCTTCATTTCTTTGTTGGGTTTTTTAAAATCCAGGACAAACGGTGCACAGAAGTGACGTAGCAGAAAAGAAGGGATCTAAATCACTGTTCACTGGGCTGGAGCAATGGCCTATTCCGACCTATATCCTGTCTCCTAAGTGCCTGCCTCTCTGAGTTTCCTCCAGTCTGACAGTGGCCGGCGTCTTTGTAACCAACTGAATAAGTAACTAAATGGGTAATTAACCAAATGAGCACGATGACAGTTTGATGAGCACGCTTTCCCCACTTTTCAAGCACAGGAAATAGTAAGAAGTAATAATTCAGTGACCAGCGGGAATTCAAACAGAAGGATGGAGCTCGAGGAGCCAGGGGCGAGCTCTGGCTACGTGTTGCTGTCTATGAATCTCCCACAACACCAGGGAAATCTGGTTGCTTTGCCAAACACTTTGATTTCTTGCTTTGTTCCTCCTTAGTGGGAACCCCCCCACCCCCCAAAAAAAAATCAAACCTATCCAATGGCTTGAAGCAGCTTTTGGTTTAAGTTTACGAAGATTTAGATTAAATATAAGGATGAAATTCTTCCCTGTGAGGGTGGGGAGGCCCTGGCACAGGCTGCCCAGAGAAGGTGTGGCTGCCCCTGGATCCCTGGAGGTGTTCCAGACCGGGCTGGATGGGGCTTTGGGCAACCTGGGCTGGTGGAGGGTGTCCCTGCCCATGGAAGAGGGTTGGTACTAGGTGATCTTTAAAGTCCCTTCCAACCCAAACCAGTCTGTGATTAGCGATGGTGAAGAAATGGGCCGTCCCCGCTGTGATCCCGCAGCACTGTACTGTTCTGGGTCACACACCACTGAAAGATGGGCATCGTTTTGGGATCCCCAACCTGGTTTTGAATCACTGGACTTTCCCAGTGTTAGCCTGCCGTGCCTGTTGCTTCCCCACCTCACCCAGGAGGTTTGAGCAGGAAATCAAACTGGGAGAGAGAACCAAACATCCATGCAGTGGGAAACAGCTATTGATGCTCTGCACTGCTGGGGAGGTTCCAGAAATGGGAAAACTGGGAGATAATGCTCCCTGTCCCTGTCCATCCCAGTTGTTTGCAGGGAATATCCTGTTGCCCACCACAAGGAGACAACGATAGCTGCTGCAGAGCTGCTCAGGAAGGAGCATCCCTCTGCAAAGCTGAGCCTCAGCTGGTCTTGGAAACGTTCTCACCTGCAAGATCAATTCGCCAGAGACACATCCAAGCGCTAATCAGCTCTATTGACAGGGCAGCCGGCAGGTTACAATCCATTTTCACCTGCACACTCCAATGGATGCCCCATTTTTGCCATCATGGGTGGAGGGTAAACACGGATATGGGAGCAGGGAAGCAGAGCAGCACGGGGCTGCTGCAGGATGCCGAGCCCACAGGACCAACACTGCCATTTCCCAACAAGCCTGGCAAGAACGAGGATACTTAGGAAGGAGTTTTGCTGGTGGTGGACAGGGAGGATGCAGTCCTTCCACACTGACCCCCAGTTGGGAAACTGCAGGAGGTGTGAGCAGGGCCTCAGAGCGATCCCTCTGCGGCACAGCTGCTGCACGCCTCAAAGCAGCCCCACAGGGGGATGCTGACCACACGCTCTGCATCCCAGGAGAGGCATGATTTAAATGCCACTGACAAAACCCCTCTGTCCAGGTAGTGTTTAACACAGATCTGTCTGAACAAACGTGAAAAAAACTCTACAACTTTTGCTAACTGCATCTTGAGCAAATGTTGTTCTCTGGTGACCCGGTGACATCTTGGTGGGCAGGAACAGGCTGACATCAGGGGCTGCCCACCAGCCTGGGCACTGGAGGAACACCGCAAGGTTTGTCCCTGCCCATCCCTAAGGAGAATCGGTTTAAATACACTGTGTTTAAGTCCAGAGAAAGTCAGCTTGAAGAGCTCTGTGGAGCCCAGACGGAGAGATTAAGAGCAAAGCTCCATGTAAGCCCAGCAGAGTTCATTCCCGGGTTGCGTGATCCAAATGGCACGCTTCAGCAGCCAGAGAGGAGCTCAGTGAATCAAGACATTTCTATTCCCATCCAGTTCGCTAACCTGCCCTGTGATCTCCACTAAATCACTTCTCCTCTCTGTGCCTTCATTTCCTGCACCTGAAATAGCAGGAACATGAGGATCCTCCTCTTCTCTGAAAAGCAGTGAGCTCCTAGCAGGAAACCTTGTCTAGGCATTACAGTAACAGCAACATCACCTTTACTAATACTATATTGAGAAAGATGACAGCAAAGGGCAAAAGCCACTGCAAACAGCCATCAAGCAATCCCTGGGATGAAAAATACAGCCCATACTGCAGCCGGGCATCGTACTGCAGCCCCACACCTGCCGGGCTGCCTTGTGAAGGGGGGTATAGAGAGGAAAGCTGAGCCCAGGCGTTTCAGGCGAGCGCTGCTCTGCTTTGGTTTAGCACCAATGCGCCCAGGAGGGCCCAGCATCACTCTTCTGGAAGGGGAATGGGAACTTGGGATTGCCAGACTGAGGGACAGAGATAGAACCTGTGGGTTTCCTCCTCCCCTGGCACATTTAGGGCGCTGTTTCCCCTAAATGTGTCCCCCTGCTATGCTCTTAGAACAGGTGGAAGAGGGATGGATGCCAGTCTCCAAGCAATTAGCCAGCAGCCCAGGTGCTCAGCAAGCAGAGCGTTTGTTCCTGGCCAAGTGACCACAAACATCTCCCACCTTCTCTGCACGTCAGATCTTGTGGCTATGGCAGAGCCATGTCTGTGCTGTGTTCGAGTTCACATGATCCCTGTGCCCCTGGGTGTATGCAGACCTGGGGGGGACCCTGTGGGGAGCAAAGCAAAGCACATCGCTCTTTACAAATGTCAGGAGCATGGGAAGTCTGCGAAGCATTAACACAGCATCGGAGAGCAATCGTGCTCAGTGTAAGCCAGGCAGCTGAGGGGCTGAGCAGGTAAAAGCACTCTGCTTGCACAAAGGTAAAAACAACACCTGCAATATCTCACAGACGATGTGAGAAGGGGTAATAAAACAGTGCGGGAGAAGAAGAAACACTGGAAGATTTGCAAAGCCAGCTTATTATGTCTTCATGGGCACTTGTTTTCCAACTGGTGATGTAATGACTTGTCTGCATCTCCTGCTCAGGTCAGGGCTCTCATCCAGAGCAAGCAGCACCTAGCAAAGAGACTGTGATGTTTCCTCTGCAAACACAACCTTAACTTAGGAAGAGCTGGTCAGCCTACATCGCTGGAGATGAGCAATTACTGCCCAGGCCGGATCCACAGCTGGTGTCAGCCCGGAGAGCTCCAGCGGCCATGGATTTATATTCATGGGCTGTACTCAGGACTCCTTTTTACTAGCCTGGATCATTTTATTGCCTTTGTATAGAAAACATGACAGCTATTCATCCTTGACAGCTTTTCCATCTACTTGTCAGCCCTCCCATTCCTCCTCTCCCAACCAGTCCATCCCTGCTGCATTTCCTCTGTTGCAATGCACCTTCCTACCGAGTTAGGGCAAGGCACACACTAGGCTCAAAGCTGCTTCCTCCTTCTGTGGGTGAGCTTTTTTTTTCCAATTCCAGGCTTTCTTACAGGAACAACCTTCCTCTTTAAGAAGATGTCACAGTTCCAGCTAGAGCTTGCTTTACATGCTAGAAGCTGTGACAGGAGGATGGGAGGGCGAGCTCCCGTCTCCATCACAGCCTCTTGATCTCTGTTCTCCCATTCCTGCTTTGCACTGGGCTTCTTCTTCAGCTCCATAACTTATCTGGACTGAGTGAGTAAAGACACTCAGAGGACCACAGAGCCTTTGGATATATCTCTTTGGATACATTTGGTGCAGGATCTTGGAAACTGTATATTGTGCATAGGGTATCTCAGTGTATACAGGAGGTTTCACGTGGGCTGCTTAGCATCCCTGGGCTATGCACGGCTGTTATACTTGGAATAACCCCCAGGGAGGTTACATACCACACACAGGGCATCTGTCTTGACAATAAAATAGGTGAAGGCACATTCAATTTTAAGACATCCCGAAGCGTGGACCATTTCCCTTTAATGGTGGAAATTATTCCCTGATTTCTGCTAGCCAGAGATGGCTTGCTGTCCTTCTGATGCACTAATGTGGGAAGCAGCTTCAACCCAAGAAGAAACATAGGTGTGTACTGGATGCACATGTGCTTCCTGAACAGGGAAATTCAATCTGTCAAGAAAATTCAGTAACAACCTTAACATTTAATTGTACCCTAGGGCCCAATAAAAATCAGCAAGGCCAGTATTTGTGTTGATTTTTCATTAACTTTAAGAAGGTCTCAAAAAAAGGTGACTGCTGAATTCGATGGGCTGGTTGTACGTACGGGTGTGGTACACACAGAGATCTATAGGGGAAGAAATGGGGTTTGAAACTTCAGGTGGGATCCACACAGGAAAAACTCAGGCACTGGCACAGAGCTTGGCCATTGCGAGGTAGGAGAAAACATCCGGGTTTGATTTATGCACCCAGCACTCAATTTAACAAGTGTAGCTACAGGCAATTGGAAAACAGTCAAAATGGTGAATTTGCTGCTTGCACTCATTTATACTGTTTCCTGAAGACAGTTTGCTGTTGCTTTTTGGCATGTTTGGTATTTTTTAAAGCACACAAAGGTTATGCCCAGTTCTTGTAATTACACAGCGACGTCCTCGGTGTAGGCGCAGTTGGGCGTTCGCCATGTGCTGTAGCACCCAGAGTTTTATTTCCTGGGGCTGTNGGGGGGGGTGTCAATGCTTCAGTGGCCCCTTTCATTAACGTGAGGCTGGGTTCTTTGTAGAGCCGCGCTTAGAGAGCGTGTAAGATGGGGCTCAAGGCAAGGACAGAGTCTAATCAATAAACCAAGTGCCAGTTGGAGTTACTCTGCTCGTTGGGAAGGCGCCTGCAGTTACACAATGTCCAGGCAATTAGAGGATTTGTTTTGGTTCTCTTGTTATTAATTATCTACATTACAGCCTCACCTGGAAGCTCCTGGGCGCTGCACAGCCACCTCTGACAGGACTTTTGGCTGGAGGAATTTAAGCAGATGGAGAGTGGGGGGAGAAGGCAAGAGCTGAGAACTGTGTATGCTGACTGGCAGCTTCCTGAACCCATGAGGTGATCAGACACCATCCAGGCACTCGTGGAGGAGCTCTGAAGCCAACAACAGATAGAAAAATCTGCAGGCACACCTGTGGATTTCCTTTGGTGGCTGGCACAGACAAAGTCAACTGTTTACTGGCTTGGTAGGTGAGTTGGGCTGGGGCTTACTATGGAGTTTCCTCCTCAGGGCCTTTCTTCTGCTCAACTAAACCTCATTCACAGCTTGCTTGTCAGTCTGTCAAATAGGTGCTCTGCAGGCAGCTGGCACTGCCGGTCCTTTCCGACACAGGGAGATGGGGAGCACATACATCCTGCCCTGGCTCCTGGAAGGATCTCACTGCCTCTTCACAGTTCAGTTCCCTGGGACCATGCAGAGATGTGGGCGATGGTCTCTTCTCCCAAGCAACAGGTGATGGGATGAGGGGAATGGGCTCAAGCTGTGCCAGGGCAGGGTCAGATCAGACATTAGGGAAAAGTTCTTCCCCAATAGGGTTGTGGGGCACTGGCACAGGCTGCCCAGGGAGGGGGTTGGGTCACCGACCCTGGGTGTGTTTGACAGATGGGTAGATGAGGTGCTCAGGGATGTGGGTTAGTAGAGGACGGGGTTGGTTGGACTCCATGATCTCAAAGGTCTTTCCAATCTGGTGACCCTGTGACCGGAGGCTGCCGGTCCGCACCCAGCGGAGCTGTGCCTAGGGAACGCGAGCCGGGCTTACGGGTCCCTCCCCCGGGACCCGGGTGGGGCTTAGCCGGAGCCCGCCTCCGGCCCAGCCGCCACCAAGCCGGTTCGGTGTCA
>VZTU01016949.1:3284-46585 GCA_013400835.1 Zapornia atra | reverse complement strand
CCACCAGCATCGTCCAGATGAAGCACGGTGAGAGGCGAGGCCTGCGCGGCGCTGGCAGCTCCGGCCCTGGGGGAGCCCGTCAGCCCGTGCCGGCCGTACGCTCTGCTCTGCCCGGGCCCCGCCAGGCCCGGCGGGGAGCCCTTGGGCTCCAGTCGTGAGCCGGGGGTTAGGGGTGAGCTGGCTGTATGTGGTTAGGCAGCGCTGAGGAAGGGCCCGTGGAAGAAGCAGGTAGGGGCGGAGAGGAAAGGAGAGCTGCGGGTGGTTGAAGCCGGGCTGCGGGAGCTGGGCTGGCTCATCCCAGAGAAGGGAAGGCTCCGGGGAGACCTAATGGCGGCCTGTCGATACCTAAAGGGGCCTGCAGGAAAGTGGGAGAGGGGCTGTTCACCAGGGGGTGTGGTGACAGGACAGGGGGGGGATCACAGAATTGATGGGGTTGGAAGGGACCTCCAGAGATCATAGGGTCCAACCCCCTGCTAAAGCAGGGTCCCTAGGACTGGTTGCACAGGTCGGTGTCCAAACAGATCTTGAGTATCTCCAGAGAAGGAGACTCCACACCCCCCTGGGCAGCCAGTTCCAGTGCTCTGTTACCCTTATTGGCCTCAAGTTGAATGAGGGCAGGGTTAGGTTAGGTGTTAGGAATTTCTTCACTCCGAGGGTGGTGAGACCCTGGCACAGGGTGCGCAGAGAGATTGTGGAAACCCCATCCCTGGAAGCATTCAAGGCCAGGTTAGACAGAGCCTTGAGCACCCTGGTCTAGCGAGGGTGCCCCTGCCCATGGCAGGGGGTTGGAACTAGATATCTTTGAGGTCCTTTCCAGCCCAAAGTGTTCTGTGATTCAGTTCAGGTTTTATTTGCTGTAGGGGCTGCTGGTTGCTCCCTGTCCCTCATGGTGAGCATAGGTCTCAAACTGCTGCTTGCTCAGAGTAGAGTTTGGCCTGAACCAATATGATAGCACCGTGTTGGGCTATCATGTTAACTTACCCCTCCAGGGAAGCATTTGCTTGTTAAACCTTGCTCTGTGCTGCAGTATCAGTGTCTTAAAAAGCTGCACGGGGATGACAGTGGGTGAGATTAAATACTTGGTTATGTCAGATTCACTGGTGATATGTAACTCTTGGGAAGAAGGGAATATTGGCAGTAAAAGCATCAGGGAAATTTGTGGCATGAGGCATATGAGCCAAATGCTTGTATATTATATTTTTTGTTTTTCTTTGTGGTAAAACATATGGGGGATTATCCAGCCTTTGAAATTCTCCAAACTGAGTTTTTCTGCCTAGACTGAAACTTATTTACTAGGTGTAGTGATTTTCTTAATTGAAATACCATGGTCTAGAAGGGTTTGGTTTTTCTTTTTTTTAAAAATAAAAGACTGTAGATTGTTAAGCATGAGTATTATAGCTAGCAGTGCTTTTACCTAAAAATATTTCCCTTCAGGTCTGTACAAGTCAACTGGTGTAGTGCTAAAAAGAGGGCTGTGAAAAGTGGTGGCACCTACAAACTACAAATCTAATCACTTCAAACAATCTCTTGTAAGTTTGTGCCAAGCCAGTTTGTTGATGATATTTAAGGAAAAATAGAATTTAGGATTTATTCATCTTGGAAGAGGGAGAGAGGGGGGGAAGACAAATTTCAGGTGTTTGTTTAGGGTATTGGTGTTTACAAATTAAAGCAAGAATTAGTAAATTGACTGCAAGGGCCCATCAGTTTCAGCCTTTCCTGAGCTCTTAAGACCTGCAGCTTCTGTGTAGCTGCTGGGTACCTCAGTAACTCTTGAAATCCTCTGAGAGGATTGTGACATGTCATACCTGTTTTTCAGCAGAGATTATTCAGCAGCATTTAGCAAACTGTAAGTGAAGTGCAGAGGTGGAGATTGAATGTTGTTCCATAGACCTCCCTTCAGTATAGAGAGGTCATCTTCCCTTCACACTGAGAGCAGCTCGTGGTTTTTCTCTCAGAACCAGAGTGCTGGTCTGCTTTAATGAGAGGAGACCACAGCTTTAGCATGAGCACAGACTTGTCTTCAGTGCTGCCATCCTCACAGCATGGACTCCCTCAAATATGTAGAGAAAGGTTTTTTAAAACTGCAATTATGATTAAAACTATAGCTCACTGTTCCTTAATTTCCCTGTGTAGCAGTGGGCTGTCTTAAAGTTAAGGGCTGATAATAAATTATAATGACAAGCAAAAACTTGGTTTTGAAGAAGACTTTGTGCCCCTAAATTGTCATTTTCAAGGCAGTCCACATCAGGAAGAGGGGTTCATCCCACATGGAATTTGGTTCTGGATTTCCTAAGATTGCTTTTGCTTGAGGTGTTGGTATTTCAGCTTTGTACTAAAGGAGCTGCTTATTCCTGAGCCCAGGAAATGCGGATGACACCAAGCTGAGTGGTGTGGTCGACACCCTAGAAGGAAAGGAGCCATCCAGAGGGATCTTGACAGGCTGGAAAGATGGGACAGGGGAAACTAATGAGGTTCAACAGTGCCAAGGGTCAGGGGTTGCACTTGGGCTGGAAGAATCCCAGACATCGATACAGACTGGGAGAAGAGCTCCTGGAGAGCAGCCCTGCTGAGAAGGACTTGGGGATTGTGGTGGATGAGAGACTTAACATGAGCCAGCAGTGGCTCTGGCAGCTCGCAAGGCCAATGGGATCCTGGGCTCCATCAGCAGAGGGGTGGCAGCAGGGACAGGGAGGGGATTGTCCCTCTCTGCTCTGCCCTCCTGAGGCCCCATCTGGAGTCCTGTGTCCAGAGCTGGGGCCCCCAATACAAGAAAGATGTGGAGCTGTTGGAGAGGGGTGAGAGGAGCCAGGGAGATGCTCAGAGGGCTGGAGCAGCTCCCCTACAGAGAGAGGCTGAGGGAGCTGGGCTGGGTCAGCCTGGAGAAGAGAAGGCTGTGGGAGGACCTCACTGCAGCCTGCCAGTCCCTGAAGGGAGCTTATAAGCAGAAGGGGATTCAACTTTTTAAAAGAGCAGATAATGGCAGGACAAGGGGGATGGATTCAAACTAAAGGAAGGAAGGTTTAGATTAGATATTAGGGGGAAGTTTTTTACAGAGAGAGTGGTGAGGGGCTGGAACAGGCTGCCCAGAGAGGGGGTGGGTGCCCCATCCCTGGAGGTGTTCAAGGCCAGGTTGGATGGGGCCCTGGGCAACCTTGTGTAGCTCCAGGCCTGGAGGTTGGTGGCCCTGCCTGTGGCAGGGGGTTGGAGCTCTGTGATCCTTGGGGTCCCTTTCAACCCAGACCGTTCTATGATTCTATGAAATAAGCCCACATGTAGTGTTAAACTTTGTCTGAACACAATGTTCTGTGTGGAGCTTTAGTCTTCATGGTCTCTCTTACGTAGAAATGCATTTCTGAAATGCTACCCTTCCTGAAGGCCTCTGTGTGTTTCAGCTTTGCTTCTGTTTAGCTGTTTAAGAAGTCTTGTGTCCTGTGAGAAGCTGGACATCAGGGTTTGCTCATTGTTAGGGCTCCAGGGCATAATGTAGTTCTGAATCCTTTTCTTTCTTCTGCAAGAAATCATGTGTTATGATAGCAGCAAAATAATTAACTCTGTCTCATGACCATGGCTCTTAATGTTATTTTTCTTTGCCTAGACCATGACAAAATGTTTAAGATGAGTGAAAAGATCTTGCTCCTGTGCGTTGGGGAGGCTGGAGACACTGTGCAGTTTGCAGAATACATCCAGAAGAATGTTCAGCTCTACAAAATGAGAAATGGTGAGTGGAAGAGGGCAGTGCCTGAGGGTTTGGAAGTGGAGTTAATGATGGGTGGCGTTCACAGGTGAATGTTGATGGAAAGTGCTGTTCTCAAAGCTTCCCTGGCTTCAAGGATTGCTGCATTTTTAGTGTCAAGGAAAGGTGGTGGTGAGGGCAGGATGAAGAAATGGAGATTGGATTATTTACTATAAAGCAAGAGGTTTCTCCAAATCCCAACCAACCTATTTATAAGTGACACACTAATAGCTTGTTCTCTTAATATGTCCATTGCATGACAACTTCACAGTTTTCCTGAAAAATTTGGGCTACATGCCCATAGTCATTTAATTTTTTGGAGCTGTATTGTCATGGTGTGTACAGGTATGAACCACCTGGATTTTGAAGGCACTTTCTATCCTTGTAGCTTCTAGATTAAACTGGGATCGACAAATAGCACAACACTTCATTATTCAAGAATATCTTGTTATTTCAGAGTAGGGATGGAGAGTCAGGAAGTGAAGCATGAAGATGGTTTTTGTGCTGTTATCAAACACACATGTTTCTTCTCCAGGTTATGAATTGTCTCCTACTGCAGCTGCAAACTTCACACGCCGGAACCTGGCTGACTACCTGCGGAGCCGAGTGAGTAACAGTGGAGAGAGTTTGGCAGAGGCTTACAGGGGAATATTCCTGTTCTCAAGTAATGGAGCCTAAAAAAAGGTGGTGGCTTCTATCTTTAGTGATGAATTCACTTTGCTGAACAAATGTTTTATTAAAGCATAACCTGATTTGCTTCTTAAAAAACTTATCACTTATCAATAACTGATACAACTATAGCCTTAAAATTCCAGCCTTGGGCCCAATAAACATTTGGTCATGAACACTGCAGACAGCTAAGTGAATTAAGCCTCTTTAATATCCAGATAAGGTTGTCAGTTTTCATGCAAATTCACTGAATCCGTTTAATCTTCTTGGAAAATGATTTAATAGAGCAAAGCTGTTTGATGTGCTTAGCAAAACAAGTCCCTTTTGTAAACAGCAACTTAAGGTTTTTGGTAAACATCAAATCCAAGTTGGAGCTGTGTTTTCTGGTTACTAAACTGCAATTACTGATTTTTCTCATGGAAAGATGTAACAAAGGGGCAAATTGACTTCTAAAGAGCCTGGGTTAGGAGGGACATCGTTGGCATCCTTCTCAACATGCTATATGAAAGAAAACAAGAAGAAATAGGACGTTGAGAATTAAGTTGAACAACTCTGATAGGGTTAGGGTCTGGGCTAAGGGATGCTGCTGTTGTAGCAGGATACAGTGAAGGCTGTTGAGGTATTGACATCAGAGCTGTGCTGTTGAGAATTAAACACGTGGCATGAGGCCCAGACCCTCCTTCAAGAACTCATCTGCAGGAACAGCCTGAGATCGTTGTTCTCATTCCTGACATGGATGACAGCCAAAGGTAGCAAGTTTTCAAGCTGCTAAATGTAGAGTGATTTGGTGGAAGGACTCAGTGCAGTCTCGTGTGTGAAACACTGCTACTCTTGTACTTCAAGCAGCTGCATGGTTGGTAGGTGATGGTTGGCAGTGGTGCTGCTTTCTTTAGGTCTGCTGTGATTTGGAAGGACTGTGTGTGTGTTTTGAAAACTAGACAGAGTTTTACAAGGTTGTTGTGAAGAAGTAATGCTGCTGGGTGCCTCTCCCAGGTGACTGGTGGCTGTCTGGTGACTTGTCTCAAGGGCATCTGTCCTGTGCAGATGGTATAGGTGAGGCTGGTACTGAATGTCCTGCCTGGTTCAGCAGAGGCAGCCATTTCTTATGTAGGATTTCAAGCACCACTAGCAGGAGTCATTTCACATGCTTTGGGGTGAACTTGGCCAGCAGGATGTGGTATTGATGCGGTGCTGTTGTCTTCCTCTGTGCCGTGTCCCTTGAGGCCTGATCCTCCCTGCATCTCCCCTCCTTCCTGAGCCCACTCCTGTCTTCCAGCTCACCTGCTCCAGATGGGCAGCACAGTGGGGAGGACACTGGCAAAGGCAGATGTGTTTATTTACCGGAGACAAAATGTTGTGCTGTTGCAGATGGCAATGCCCTGGAGCAAGTGGCGCACTCTGACACTACTGTCACACTACAGTGATCTCTCTACTGTAGGGAGAACTCTTTTTTTCTTTAAAAATAGCACTTAATGATTTGTTTGTTGGATTCAGAACTCCAGGATACAAACCTTGCCACCAGATTTTTTTTTCCCCTGTGAATTCTGTTATGTTTCCATAATCATTTTGGGGATACCAGAAAGATTAACACTAGCTCTCTGTATCTATTTAAATTGCATGTATGATTCCTGGAGGCTAATTATGTGGATGATAAAAATAAAAACTGAAGAAGGTAAAACATGCAACTCCTTCCTGTTAGGAGCAGGGAAGGTATTTTTGAAGAAGGAAGTTTGTAGGGGAGAAAGACAGTTTATTGCTGTGTTGCCATTCACTGTGTGAAGCTGTTTATGTTACGGAGGGCTAGAAGGTATGTGAAGGGGAGGGGAGGGTAACACTGAATCAGTAGTTGTTCAGGCATTGCACTGTTGTCAGGGCCCAGCCCAAAATAGAGCTTGTTCAGCACTGTTAATCATGCTCTGGGTCCCTCCCTGTGTTACCTAGTTTGATTTAATTTCTGAACCTCGTGGCTCACGTAGTCCAAGTTCCAGCTGTCTGTAAGGCAGTGTCTGGAAGTTGTTCCTTTGGTGGAAAGTATCAAGTGTTAACAACACTTTTTTTAAAAGTTGGGGTTTGTACTCTGAAGTAGGGTCTGAAAAACTCTTTGCTGGCTTCCATTTAGCTGTTGTGCTTGAGGCAAAGCTCGAAACTGCTTGGGAGCCAACTGGCTTTTGCATAGGTGAGTGGTGCTGGAGCTCCTCTGCTCTGTTGCCTCCTCCCTCATCTCAGTTGACTCCCCTGCCGAATCAAGTGCCAGGACCAATACATTCCCCATCCTATGGAGGTTGCGTGGTGGGGGGGGAGCAGGAACAATAGCCCCTTACCCCTCCAAACCCCATGAAGTTCAGTTTCTTGTTGTGAGGCTATGTTTAATTATAGGTGACAGGCCCTGGCCTGAGTCCAAAAGAAGACTTGTCAGTTCCTCTCTCCTTGTCCACGCTTGGCAGGATGCTTCCTCACGCCCACCTTTCCCCCCTTGCTGTGACTTTGGCTTCCGCCAGATGTCACGCCACTGCTTGTCACCGCCCTGCCTCCCGCTGCTGAGCTGGTTTGGGTTAGTGTGTTTATCACAACTGTGCTCTTCAGCTGTAAATTCTGAAGGATTTCACATCTCTCTTAATTGCTGTAGTTATTTTAAAGCAAACAGCATAAAGTGCAAAGCTACTTGGGATGAGAAATGTTGCTGCTAATAGGAAGGTAAGTTTTGGGAGGGGGGGGAGTGGATAGAAATTCATCTATCCTGGAGTGTCAGTCACCTGCTCGTTTAGCAGCCCTTTAAATCACATCAATCTACTAAAGAGTTTAGAACTGGCATGGATTTAATTACAAAAAGCCTTTGGGATGGACAAAAGGATTGAGATGTCCAAGCAAAAGCAGTCCCAGCATAGAGATGTTCATCCCACTAAGACAACAGTTTGCTGTCTGCAGTTGTTGCCAACGTCTTGTGTAATCATGGAGGTAGTAAATAGATTATTTTCTCATCTTTGGATCCTGCCTTTCTTTAATAATAGGAAGGCATGGGGGACAATTTATCTGAGTTTGAAGAATTTGTCTCATAGACCATTAGCAGGAGAACTTACAACTGAAAACCAGCTTCCAGATTTGTTTAAGTCTGTATAAAGCCATTTATTTATGGTTGAGTATCTCACATATGCCAATGTTGGTAATTCAAAGTCACACAATAATTTGAGTGATCTTGTGTCATGGCTCTTAAATATCAACTTGTGTGATGTTTCAGAATAAATATGTGATGAAATACAGACTAATTAAACGAATACAGCTGCGTGGTAACTCGTTCCCAAATATTCTGGAGTGCTTTGAAGATTAAATCACACAATTTGCAGTGATAGATTTGATATATAACTGCAGCCTGCTTTATTCTTTCTTACTGTATGGTGAAAGTAAAGAAAAAAGAGTTGTGTTTTGGGGGGGTTTTTAGTGCAAATTCACAGTGCTCAGTATCAAAATGAACTTTATCCTAGGAAAAAGTTAATGTTTTGGCTTTAGGGTGAAATTCTATTTGCTTGTTCTAATCTATTGTTAGTTGCATCATCAAGGCTACTGCCAACATGATGTTGCTGTACCTTCCTAGTCAGTTTTTTGAGTAGAAATGAACCAGTTCCTTGGATCTTCTTTGCTTGGTCAAGTTAGCCTAAGGTTAAAGATTAAACTTGGTACATGCAATAAAAATCTTAACTGCCAATTAACAAGTCAGCATAACACTGTATAGAACTGTTCACGCTGTATGTAAGCTTTCATATGTGCTAAAATGGTCTATGGTTAGCAGCAGTGTGACTGAAAAAAGTGTGTTAAATTGACAAAGAAGTTCTTATAACCTGCAGAATGTCCATATTGTGCTCACATGTCGATGGGAAAAATTTTTATGTAAAAAGTTGTATGTTGAGATGAAAGAATCTGGTGTGAAAACATAAATAAAGTTTTCTTAAGTTTGCATATACCATGAAAACTTACAAAAACCCCACCAAACAACAAACTACTGGTTTTCAGGAGAATTGGAGTTTCATGTTTGTATTTGCTTCTGCATTCCACATTACCAAAAGACCTAATTGTTCTGAGATTGAGACCTGTGATCTGCAGACAGTGCTGGTGTAGCCCCTGGTAGCATTTTATGGCAAAGAACTGTGAAACCAACTGCCTTGCTGTTCTGGAGGAGACATGGGGAATTTAGATTCAAAGATTTGGGTGTGGCTGCTTCAATGAAAACACCATTTCTGTTTGTAGACCCCTTACCACGTCAACCTTCTCCTTGCTGGCTATGACGACCATGAAGGGCCTGCCCTTTACTACATGGATTACCTTGCAGCACTGGCTAAAGCTCCTTTTGCAGCACATGGATATGGTGCATTCCTTACCCTCAGCATCCTTGATCGCTACTACAAGCCAAGTAAGTGGAGTCTATGGAAAATTCTCCTGTTACCAGTAAATAAATTAAAGACTTAAACTGAGACATTAACATTTGCAGAGTCAGATGGTCCAGAGCAATTGCTGTGGTGCGACAAGATTTGAACTCAGCTTTGTTAGAATCAGTGTAGCTTTAAAGATTGCCTTCTGGTTTCCCTGAACTGGTAATGTGAAACTAGACAAGTTCTTAATGTGTTTTCCTGTTGGAAGCAGAACAGGCTGTAAGTGAAGGAAGTTTTGATTTATTTGAAAACATGGCTGGACTTTCCTGGACCATTAGCTGCCAGTAGTCTGCTTTTAATAAGTAACATTTTGATAACTTTATCTTGTCTGTTGGCCATGGCATATATCAGTCTTCAGAGGGCAGTCCCAGATCCTTTTGCTCCCTATCCTGGCTTGACTTTGTGTGTGATATATCAAAGACACACAAGTGAAGAGACATTCCTAGCATGACTCTCTTTGGTGCTCTGTAGTGATGGTGGTGAAGATCTGTTGCTTTGGTTTACAGTTCTGTGCACGTGGTAGCTGTTGATCCTGATTCTTGCACACGTCTGTACCTGTCTGAAGTTTTAATTTTAGAATCATCATGCATGTCTTGCTTTGCCAAGGAATAAACATGGTCCCATTCCTGCTTTACAGATGGAGAAGTGTACAAAGCTTAGAATATTGGTAATCTGACATCTTTGGCTTTAACTACAAAACTACATTACTCCTGTGTGCAACGCTAAATTTAATCTCATAGCAGAGATGTTCACTTAATAATGCTTTCATCTGTCTCCTGCAAGAAGTATAGCTGTGAGCTGGCAATGTTATTCTGGTGGGACTTCTGCCTGAATGGTGGATGTGGGTCTGGAACAAACTGTAGAAACCAGTTTTGTGAGATCATTGAGCTCAGTGGTTTTGGGCTCCCTGGTACAAAAAAGCCAGGGATCTCCTGGAGAGAGTCCAGAGGAGGCTACGGAGATGAAGGGCCTGGAGCATCTCCCCTGTGAGGAAAGGCTAAGTGAGCCTGGAGAAAAGAAGACTGAGAGGGGATCTAATCAATGTTTATAAACATCTGAAGTGTGGGACATGGGGGGAAATGGCCAGCCCCTTTTCAGTGTCTGTGGGGACAGGACAAGGGGCGATGGCCTCAAGTTGGAGCACAGGAACTTCTGCACAAATATGTGGAAAAACTTCTTCCCAGTGAGGGTGAGGGAGCCCTGGGACAGGCTGCCCAGGGGGTGTGGAGTCTCCTTCTCTGGAGAGATTCCAGCCCCGTCTCGATGCCGACCTGTGTGCCCTGTCCTAGGGACCCTGCTTTGGCAGGGGATTGGACCCCATGGGCTCTGGAGGCCCCTTGCAACCCGTACAATCCGTGATTCTGTTTTCCAGTTAGATCCCCGGAAAATTCTGCTGCTCCTTTTTCACCATTCATTGTGCAAAGAGAAAACCAGCGAGCTACAACACACTGTCACAGCTTGCCATCCCCATAGAGTGCTGGATTTTATTCTAATGTGTGAGAAGAGCAGGGGCAACACACACACACGTGCCTTTCCCATTATTAAAACTAATACCCAGCAGGGAACGGAGCACTAAAAGCAATCTCCTCCTACTGTCCCTGACTCGCAGCCGGCTGCGGGCAGATGGAGCTGATTTAAAACTCTAATAAACTGGAGGAGGGAGAGATGGCTGGCCTTCTCCAAAGCCCAGTCCCTGGCCAGAGGAGGCAAAATTCCGTCATGCTTCCCATTCAGTGTAACAAATCGATTCTCAATGGCTTGTTGCAGCCTGAGTGCTTTGGTGCAGGGCGTCCTCAGTACATCTGGAAAGTGTTTTCTGTGAGCTGGGAAGGAGAGGTTTTGGTGCTCAGCTGAAAAGTTGTTTAAATTTAATAAAGTCTCTCTCTCTCTCTCAAGAGATGGCCTCTAATTCAGTCAATCTGTGGGTGTTTTTCAGGTATCACACGTGAGGAAGCTGTGGAGCTCCTAAAAAAATGTCTAGAGGAGGTGAGTTGCCAAACTTTGCCCGTTATGATCTTGAGAAAGGAAGGTTTGGTTGCATTCATTTGCTGATATTTTCCTCTTCCCCTTGTCATGTGTTTTTGCTGTCTTTGCTGGAAGGGGTAATAAATGCACATTGACCAGATGTTGGATAGCTACTGAGGAAAAGGATTTGTGGGCACTTGCATTGTCTTAGCATGGTTCACATCCACCAGAATGTAAACTTGAAGCTTAATTGCTTTTCTTCCGTGCTTAGTGTAATAGATATGGACAGTCTTTGACTTTTTCCTGTTATGTTTCTTCTGAACATAACACAAGCATCCTTCTGTTACTTGTGTTACACTTAACTGGTATCTACCTCAAAGTGTTCTTTTCTTCCAGTTTGTGAAGTGAAATCTAACTGAATGAAAGATTTGACCTTAAAGTTCATGATCATTTTTAGTGTAAACATAACCTTTTTTAGACTTCCAAGGCTTTTATTGTAGGAAAATACTCTTTATCCATGTCTTTAAGAGATTGAATTGAATGTAATTGGAAAGAAACATTGGAGGAAACTTCAGGAAGAAGTAGTCTAAAGAGGTTCTCTTTGAAGTATCTTTTTAATACATATAGTTTGTGCCCTAAGTTGCAGCCCACTCCAGTCTTCTTCCTGCTTAAGTGTCTCACTTGTTAACTGGCCTGTGTATATTGTGTTTCTAGCTTAGGCTTGCCTAACATGGATAGTCTTAGAGGGGACTCGTGCTAATGGATTCCTGAGCAGTGTTAAAAAACACTCTAGTTTGTGATATTTCAGGTCTCTAGCACCAGGATGGACATTTTGATGTGCAACAGGGTATCCCTTACATAAGAGGGGAGCAGAATTGAAGCTTTGAATGAATCTCATCTCTGTTCTCTTTTTGTCTTTTGTTGAACAGCTTAAGAAACGCTTCATCCTAAATCTGACTTCTTTCAATGCCCGGTTCATTGACAAAGATGGCATCCATGAAGTGGAAAATATACCCCTTCCAAAAGCCATATCCTAACCCCTGAGATCTTTCTTCAGCAGTTGTCTTTTTGTTCACTTTTGGGTTTGCTTTTTTCTATTCATTGGAAGTTCATGAGTCCTGTGCTGCCCTGGGAGATCCAATAAAGATTGACATTTATATAGCCAGTTTTATCTTTTTATTCCACTGACCCTTCCTGAGTATTTAAATCATTCCACAGTGAAGGCAAAACTTGATTTACTGCTAGTGGCTGCACCTTCAGGTTACTTACCTTCCTTTCCTCTTAGGAGATTTTTATGCCCACCCCAAGTTTTCTTTCTTGGGAAGACTGGTACTACATTCTCTAGGTGACAGTGTGTCATGCACTCTCACAGTTAAATCCCAACAAACACTGGTCAAGTGTTTCATGCCATTCAGCACCTGCATTACTTTTCCAGTGATGTTACTGCTGTTTCCTTTATTTGAAACCAAAAATAATTTAGTTTTCAAAGAGTAAATTTGCTGTTGCTACACTTGGTTTGTCTTGCACGAGGGTTGGGGCAATCCCAGGCACAGCTCCAGGCTGAGCAGAGAATGGATGGAGGGCAGCCCTGAGGAGAGGGACTTGGAGGGGTTAGTGGATGAGAAGCTGGCAGTGAGCACTGACAGCTCAGAAAGCCACCTGTGTCTCAGCCTGGAGAAGAGAAGTCTGCTTCTGGGGAGAGCTCTGAACCCCTTCCTATCCCTCACAGGGGCTCCAGGAGAGCTGGAGAAGGGCTGGTGCCAGGGGCAGGGAGGGCCAGGCCCAGGGGAATGGCCTGCAGCTGCAGGAGGGGGGATGGAGAGGGGCTGGGAGGCAGAAATCCTTCCCAGTTTGGGGGGAGGCCCTGACGCAGGCTGCCTGGAGAAACTGGGACTGCCCCTGGATCCCTGGCAGGGTTCAAGGCTGGGTTGGATGAGGCTTGGGACATGAGCTGGTGGGTGGGTGTCCCTGCCATGGCAGGGTGGCACTGGGTGGGGCTATGAGATCCCCTCAACCCAAACCAGTCTGGGATTTCTAATCCAAGTGAGACAAAGATTCTCAAGTAGAATGGGTTTTAAAATGCTGGTGTCACTTTTAACTCCTCTGGCCAGGGTTCCCTTTCTGGGAAAGAATATTCTCTAGCTGGCACAGCAGGGTCAGAACTACATGAAGTATTGTAAGTACACACTGATGTATCAGTTGTGTGAGTTGTCTTAATTGATGTGTCTGTACACTTAGAAGTACATGAAAGAGGGTTGATGAGAAATAAAACCACAGTGCTTTTTACAAAACTTGGAATCTCTCAACTAGCCAGAGCTCTGTTTCCATGTGAATAATCATGGATCTGTCTGGGCTTCTGATGATGCTTCCACCTAAGGACTCTCTTCCCAGAGCAGCCTCCCAAAACTGTCAAGCAGCTGATACTTGGAAGGGCTGCCCCTGAGAATGATTTTCACTGCTTCCCTGCTTGAATTGGTGTTGAGTTAACCATTTAAATCTCTCTGGGTGTTTGTTTTATGTTTGAATAAGCTTGGAAAGAGAAAGGTGGATGTCTAGGAGATGGTAGTACTTGTGTGGCATGGCCCAAGTTCTCCGTTGGGAAAGGTAAGTGACAGACCTAACTGCCTCTTATTGCCAAAGCTTCTTGGGCTTGTCTGGGTTGTATGTTTGAGAGTGCCTTTCCCCAAAAGCTGTCAGTTTTAAAGGGCAACCATTACTGAGCTGGAGAGAACTGGATTGGAGGCTGAGACTTGCTTAATGTCAGAAGAAATTTGCAGCTCCAGTGCCTTAACTCATCCTGCCTCTTACAAACACCCCTGCTTAAATTTAATGCTTAACTGGAGTCCCATCAGGCTTTGTAGTTTAATTCTTCCCAGAATGAGTTTCACTATCAGCTGGTTTTGCTGTAGCCATTGCTCCCCATGGCTTTTATTTAAGGCCAGTGGCCTGTAACTCCTTAGAAACATTTTGCTAAAATTTACTTTGTCTTTTAAAATCCTTCTCCAACTTTTTTACACCATGAGGAAGGATGTCCCCAGCAGAATGATTTTCTCCTGGCAGGTCATGTTTAACGTGAGTGGAGCATTCTAGTTCTGTGACTGAAATCTCAACCCTTCATGTTGCATTAATCTACTCATTTAGCTTAATATGCAGCATCTCTAATTTATTTTACCACTGATGTTGAATGTTTTTGCAGGTTTCTTGTCTCTTTTCAAAGTCATCCTTGCAGAGTGGCTGAGCTGATGTGATAGTTTTGTCACTGCATATCGAAGAGGCAGTGCCTCTGTATTGGAGGCATTCATTATTTCAGACACCAAAACTGGGGTGTGGTGCTATTAGATCATGTGAGCCTGGCAGAGAATCTGCCTGGAGTTTTTATTGGCACCTATTTGCATGCAGGTGATTAATAAACATAAAACAATTATTCCCTTCCAAACACCCTGGTTGGGTTCAGGTTGGAGTGGAACATATGTTTTGCCTCAGGGCAGGGACTGGGATCTGAATCCCCCATTGAGTGAAAGATAGAAGGGGTTGCATCAGAAGCCAGCAGAGCAGCAACCTCTAGGAATGAATAAATACAGACCTTTATTGCAAAGCAGCAGAACAAAAGAGTTGGCCCAGAGTGAGGTCAGACTCCAGCCTCTGATGGAGAAGATTGCTTTGAGGGCTTTCCAAGAATTTAGGCTCATTAAGGAAAGGTGTCAAACTCTTTCTCTCTAACTTGGGATTGTTTTAAAGGTCTACAGTGCTGATCTTTAAATTCAGAAGCATTCAACTTTCATTTTTGACAGCAATACACAGAATCTGTCTGAAAAATTAAAGTTTCAAGTTTCCCATTTGCATTACTTAAGGAGAACAAAATTTCTTACCTGCTTTGACTTTAGCCCTAAAGCTTTTGGAAACCCTACTTTACCCAGAACCCAGGAATCCCTTTTGGAAAGAATTCCCCTTTCCATTTGAAAAGCATCTGCAGTTAACATGCAGTTATCATGTCAGGCCTCTCTTTCAAGAGAAATCTCTGAAAGAATTGAACGCTGTGAGGAAGTGCTGCTTGCTGCTAATCAGTTCTTGCTTCTTCATAGTATAAAAGGGTTATGTTGTAAACCAAGGTAAGGTATTCCAAGGGCATTTGAGCCATGGAGAGCTGTTCTGCTTTGCTTTGGCTGGTAATTCTGACCATATGTTTTACTACCAAAGCCTCAGGGCCTAAAGAGTTAACAAGGCACTTTTTCTCCTCTTAGGTTTCCTGTTTAAAGATGGTCTCTTCCTGAGCACTGTGCCTGTAACAGATCATTGCACCAGCTCATCTCTCCCAGAGCTTAGGGTTTGGGCTGGGATTGGTTTACAAGGGAACAGAGCCTCTGTGCCTCAGGCCACGCTGCTCTTTGCTAAGAGAAGTATGTGGGTGTAGGTGCAGTGCTCAGAGGTCTTTTTCTTGGTGTTAATTAAGCCTTTTCATGGAAAAAAAAATCTGCACTTGGTTGTAGACCTTCCTGCATGCTAGAAATGCTTGGCACATGGAGGTCAGGAGATGGCTGGCCCAGGTGTTCTTAGCCTGGGTTTGTGATGTCCTCGGGACAGCTCTCCTAAAAGGGAGTAAGGCTAAAAATCCTAAAAGGATGGCTAGAAGGAGCCTTGGGTGCTGAAGCTTCTCCCTGCATGGGATGGCGGGTGGCAGCTGAGCACAGCCACAGTTAAACACTGAGATGGCTGAGCAGTAGAAGCTGCCTCCCTGATTGCTGTGTTCAGCCTTCGTCTGGAACCGCTGGTTGGGGGGAGCACCCCGAGCTGATTCACCTCCCTGCTCCCCAAGATTTTACCAGAACCCCAAGACCCTGCTCAGCTAAAGAAGCCAAAGGCAGGGGCTGCTCTTTCAGTGTGAGCCTGAGGGCCCTCAGCAGGTGTGCTTATAGAAGTGAGTGAGCCAGGCTGGAGGCTACACAGGAATAATCAGAGATGGAGAAATCAAGTGTGTTTGGAGCAGCCCCACCCAGAATTCGGGGCAGCCTTTGAGTGGTGAAGTGATGAAACAGTCGCTGGCAGAACCTGTGCAGCCAAATGGAGCTGTCACTTTTCTGAGGAAGGGTGGAGGAGCAGAGAGGATCAGGTTAAACTCTCCCAAGGATGCTTTTTTGTTTGCTCTTGTCTCTAGTTTTGCCAGTAGGTTCCTTCCAGAAGTGTCAGCGGATGCCAGGGCTGACTGTGACCATGGGTTGTGGTCAGAGTCCTTAGGTTTTGGTTGATTCCATTTTTCTAGTCTGAAGCAGGGACAGAATATTCCTTTTGTGTGAAATACCTTGGTGTCCAAGGAAGGACAAACCTCTTGTACAGTGCTTCACAGGTGGCTCAGTCATGTCTGTAAAGAAAAAGCAATTTATCCTATGGAAAAAATTTATCCTTCAAGCCATTTTCAATTCCCTCTCTTTAAAGGTTTAACCTTATATGGAGTTTCCATGTCTTATCAGGCTGCCATCAACAGCAATTTAAGTGCAGGAAATTTTTGGGTGAGCACTGATCAAACTAAACACAGTTATGTTATTTTAATAGTTTATTTTCTTAAAAGCTGAATGGAAATGGTGGAATTAAAGCATGCAGCTTCTCTTTGTCTTTCCATGCTCTTGACTGCTGTGGTTTGAACCTCTGGGTGCTCCTGATTTGCTGAGGACTTGTGTTCAAAATAAGTTAGTTGTCTTGGAAATGTAAAGTGACAGTTTAAGTGTTTTGTTTCTGTGCTAATGTGCAATTAGGTAGTTATCCAATAAGTGTATTCATGTAGTCTAACTCAAGACAGCTGTGGAAGGAATAGAGAAAACTCTTTGCTGCTGAGCAGTGAGGGGAAAGGATGTTTAAAGGGATCTGTTTTGGAATTGCCAGCACGTTCTTTCCCTGGGTGATCCAGTAAAGCAATAGAGTAAAGGTTAGCAAGGTTAAAATTAAACTCTGCTGATCAAATCTAGAGAGAGGTAAAACTGAAGTCTGGAGAGGTCTGTATAGTAACAAGGGTAGTTTAAGTTTGAGTCTGTAGATTAAGGCAACTGTGCAGGGTGGGGCCAATGCAGGAATTGTATAATCTGAAATGATCACAGAGTGGGGACTGGGCTGAGTGAATTTTGATTTGGGGGAAGTACCTTTTTCTCAGCAGAGGTTTTCTTGGTGTTGTCAGATATTCTTTGTGTTTCTGCAAAAGCATGAAAGCAGTACCTCTCCTTTGGTTAGCTTAGAGAAGATGGAGCAGGCTCTGTTGTACATTGTGTTGGTGTTTTTAGGATTACTGAGACTATCCTACTCTAGTGCCACCAAAATGCCTGGGGGCTTATGCCATCCTTGAGCTCCTCTTGCTCCTCCACTTGAAGAGCAACAGATGCCCCTAGGAGAGGTGGTGGGATGTGGTTTGTGGTGAAGTCCCACACATCTCACCAGGCTTTCATTCAGCAGAGGGCAGTGATCTCGCATGCACACCGCCGCCTCCTTGCAGACCTGTTTGCTTCTGTACACCTCCCTCGCCCTTCTTTGACCTTCTTTGACCTCTTCTGCTCTGTGCAGATCATCTGGCCACAGAAACTCAGCGCCATGGAGAGCAGGTCCATGCCCTGTCCAGCACTAGCAGAGGATGTACAAGGCTGTTTCTTCCCTTGGCAGGTGCATGTTTTATTTTTCTCGAGCGCCAGTTGTCCCATGATTATCCCTAATCATCCCTGTTTGCACAGGGGCAGGCTGGGATAGTGAGCAGCTTGCCAAAACACCCAAAAAGAGTAGCTGGAATCCATTCTCTACTAGTTAGTCCAAGCACTAGCCAAGCAGAGAGGTAGAATTCAAGTACATCTGAGTACATAACCCTTCCTAAAGCGCTCTTGATGCTTACTCTGTGCCTGAAGTGAGGATGCTCACAGTATTTTATCAGCTGCACTGGGCTGGGAAGGAAAAGCTACAGCACCATGTGAGGCTCTTCTCAAAGAACCTGCGATCACACAGCAAAACACCCCAAAAGCTTAAGAAAGAAACCCATCAGGACAAGTCTGAAATGGCTGGGTTGGAATAGGGAATGTTAGAACATGCTCATTTGCTTTTACCCACCAACTGTGTAGGTATCATTATGGTCCTGGGCTTAGCAGAAATACACTTGGCTGTGGGATTAAACTGTCCCAGGGTGTATGGGAATCAGCAGCTTTAAAGCCCATAACCAGACCCCAACATCTGGGAATTGGAAAGACGTTTCCTAAGCTGTCAGATCATTTTGTGGGTTTCTTTTTCAGCAGCTTCTTGAATCTTTGAGTCTCCTGTGATTCTGTTACTGAGTGAGGCCAAGTACAGGATATAAAAGGATCTCCAGGGTTTACTTATTGAAAGTGATAATGTTCAAACCTGTTTCTCTTCTTGTTTTCTTTATAATCATCCTTAAAATCACGTTGCTCTGAGCCCCTGCAAGAAGGAAACAATCAAGACTGGGTTCTCATTTCATTCATCTTACAGAATTCGCTCACAGCACATGAGGAACCTGCCCAAGTCCTCATGCTCAGGGCTTTGGGCTGCTCCATCTCATCTCCCTAGGTTTGTGTATTTACTTTGGTGTTTACTGCTCGTGCTTTGATGAAGCATCAGGAAGGCTGGTTGTGTGAACACTGCCAGAGGTCAGCTTGCCTTCATCTCCCATGTTTACCTAAGCTGGTTGGAGATTTGAGGTTAACCTCTGCTGATGTTTTTAGGAGCTGTAAAGCCATACGGTTTTGGTTTTGGTTTCTATGTTGGCTCCAAAATTTGTGGAGAACTAAACCAAAAGGCTCTTTATGCTCACAAGCTGTGAGAAAGCTTATTAACATGTGGAACTAATAGGGGGGAAAAAAAGCCTTTGCCTCAAGTGGGACTGAACAGGGTGATTTTTCCTTAGAGCACTCAGCTGAATTACACAGAATCACAGAGCTGTAGGGGTTGGAAGGGACCTCCAGAGCCCATCGAGTCCAACCCCCCTGTCAAAGCAGGGTCCCTAGGACAGGTCCCACAGGTGATTACTCTGTAGCTCTGCAGATTCAAAGGCACCAACAACTTTTTTTAAGAAAACGTTGAAGCAGAAATATTCCTTCATATTTTCCTTACCTTTTCATCAAAGCCTTCAGATTTCACCAGCTAAGACCTCTAGATTAGATCCTTTAAACTGTCCATCTTCCTCCCAAATGTCATGAGAGATGCTTCCTAGTCTGGACAGGTTTCCCACCTCCTTTGCCTTGCTGATTCTCCTGGGGACAGCTGAATGGCTTCCCAGTTTGCCCAAAACCTGCCTCCTTCCCCAGCACATGCACGGCCGTGATGGGCTCCCCATCCCCATGGAAGCCCTGCTCCAATTTTGACTCTGGAGAACTGTGCCAAACCCTGTCTTCTTCCCTGAGATCCTCACTGGGGCAGAGTTACCTGTGCTGAAGGACAAGTCTGATGTAGCATGGTAATTACTGGAGGCTCCCAGTGATGACCAAATTAACAGGAAACTCTAAAAGGTATAATATGCTCCTGACATATGACAAGGCTGGGGGAGAGGAAATGAAATGAAAATGGGTCAGGAGTGGGAGGTCTGGGCTGAAACAATTCCCTCTGGTGCCAGGGTCCATTTAAGAGTCAAAGCAGCAGTGTATTACAAAGAGGGTGTAGAAGGGCTGTGCTCACTGTCCGAACCCAGCAAACCAGTCTGCCACCAGCCTCCTCCTCAACGTTTCATGTCCTGCCTTCCCACCCAGGATGCTCTCCTGCCTCAGCTTCTGCCACGAGCCAACCCACAGCAAAGCACAACAGGGGTTCTTAAAGGAGATAACTTCTTATCATTGGAAGGAAACCAATAATTGTATAGACTTTGTCTGAAACAGACTGTTGGAACTAATTTGGGGGTTTATGTTGTTATGGCTGTAATTCAGCCTTAGAGCCGAATTAACTGGATTTGGATCCCAGCTTTTTCCCCAAACTCCCTACATCTCCCTTTGTAAATGGCTTTAACTCTGTGTGTCTCATCCATTTTCTGTGAGATGAAGGTCACTCTCTCCTTTGTGATCTTGTCTGGTGAAATAGAAATTCTGGGGTAAGGGCTCTTTGCAGAGGGCCTGATGCAACATGGGTTTGGTAGCTGAGGGTGCAAGGAGGTGCTGCTGGAACATAAATGTAGCTCTCCTGAGAGAAAAGTCAGAGATGCTGGTTGTACTGGATGAAATGGTTGCATAAGAAATGCTCCTTTTTACAAAGATATTTGCTGTGTGCCAAGAAGTAAACATGTTGGAAAAACAACATCTCTGGATGACACAATCTGTGCAGGAAACACAGGTAAGTCCTTTGCTTACAACTGCACGTAGCTGTCAGTAAAGTCTCCAAGGTGTGAGGAAGCTCTGGTGAACTCCAGAATAAAAGCAGGTGGCATTTCAGCCACCCATGTCCCAAACCTGAGTAAAATCATCCATGGATCTACTTACATCAGGTCTGTAGCACAGTGCAAGTTTGACTAGAGAAAACCTGGAGTGGCTTATGGAAAGTATGTGAATTACTACTTATAGTATGCACTGAAGAATAAACAAATCCATTGCAGAATTAGCTGAAATCTGTGTGATGATACAGAACACATGAGATTTTGGGTGAGGATGGTGGACTGATGATCTTTTTTTTTTGGTTGAGCCCAGGTCATTCAGTGACAGCTGGAAAACGCTGCCTGGGGGGGATGCTGTGGGATGCTTTAACCAGTTTAAGGCTCTGTGCAGTGGAAAAACTCATGAGGGGATCCCAAGGTGCTTCTGCACTGACAGCCCTGTCATGGGGTGAGAAGACTAGCACCCAGACATGCTGCAGAACTTGGAGTGATAGCTTGATCTCCCTCTGAACTCATTTCACACCCCGAAAAAAGCCCAGTTGTCTCCATTTAACAAATCTTCTTTGCCATGGCTTTTGCTACTGCAATGAAGCCATCCTTCTGGGAAATACTTCTGAAGGTCAGGATGCAATTTTAGCCTTTTCCCTGCTGAGAAGAATCCAATGAGAAGCATCTGAAGGTGTCAGGATAAAAACATACAAAGGAACCACTAACACTGGCATCGTTTTTGCTGCCTGCCTGGGAGAGGTTATGGGAATCCATCAGGTGACAGGGCTGGGGCTTGGATGTAGACTCAGTGCCTGGAATTATTATGGTATCCCATTGCAGATGCTCAGGTGGCCATGGTGGGAGTTCTTTACACTGGAAAGGAGGTCAGGGAGGAAAACCTTCTGGCTCGACACGTCCAGGTTCCGTGTCACGACTGGGCTTGGATAGTTTCTCCTGAGGTCTGTTAGGATAATTGAGGCTGTAGCTGTACACCGCACGCGACACCGCGCCGCGGTTGCTACGTCAGTGCTCTCTGAAGCAAGGGCTTAACACAGGGTTTCACTGCCTGATTTGAGAACGGGTTTGGTCTGGGTGCTTTGATTCAGGAGCAGAAACAGGAAAAACTTCCTTCCCTGGCTGCTGGGGTGGCTCCTTGGGTGCTGATGTAAAGCCTGGAATTTCATGGACTCTCATATGTGAAGGAATGCATTAAACTACAGGTCAGCAAAGTCTGTTTGTGGCGTTGTTTTAGTACCCAGAGCTGTTATTACCCTGTTTGGGAGGTAGCCTTTGTACAGGTAATCATTTTTGCCTACCCAGAGCCATGCAGAGTGCCGCCACCACCTCTGCTTGTTTATGTTAGTGATGGAGTAGAGAGTCCCAGGTCAGCCCTAGCCTCAGTTTACCCCTGGGATAGCTGGCTGTGAGTGAAAGAAGAGTTTTTGTTAATGTTTGCTTTCTTTCTTGTCAAGAGTTGCCATGTGGTTTCCCCAGGCTTGTCATTCATTCAAAAATTAATTCAGTAAATGTCTTTTTTTTTTTTTTTTTCCCCTCAATTCCCCTTTAGGATTGAAATTCCAGAGTGTTCTATAACAAGCATAGAAACCATGAGTCTGAATCTATTTTTGCTCCCTGACACAATCCCACGTATTTTCCCACGATAGTATTAGCAATCACTGTGGGAATTTATATCAGGGTTGAATTGTGTAAAATGCTGAGGGTTTTTTTCCCTCCTCTTAGGATGGAAAGGCAACAAACACACCAGGGGATGGCCTTGCTTGACAGAGAGCTGGGAGGAGAACTCCAGTACCGACTCCTTACAAACAGGAATTGGCCTGGTACAAGCTCTGAGAGCTGTGCTGTCAGCAAGTATCTCTGTGTGCATGCAGAGATGTCGGTGTCCACAATTCAGGAGGTCTCAATGGGTTTAGAAAGTGGATCCTACATGACACATCCATCATTGGCCTTGAGCATCTGTGGCAGAACCAAGCAGTGAGTCCAAGTCATCAAACTTCCTCCCAATTAAAAGGTAATTGGTGGCATCCTGGTCTTTTGGGCACCAGCCTGTCCCTCATAAAACATTCAAGAGCCTCGCAGGTACTCAAAGAGGGAAATGAGGAGGGAGGTGTTTTTCCACCTGACAGACACGCCATGTAATTACTGTAGGAGATCCAGAGCCTTTGTATTGCTCATCACTGCTGTGTCTAAGAATTCCTTGATATTCCAAGTGCCCTAACATCAGGTTTCCATAATGCAGTTGCACTATGGAAGTCTATTTCACGCCTGTATATTACAGTGTGCACACACACACTTTCATCCTGTATCGGTGGGTAGTTTGCTCTCCTCTGATACCATGCACCCAAGGAGGCCTACAAATTGAATTACTTCAGGATAGTTATCCTAATAACTCCATGTAGGGAAACCTGTATTGTAGCACAAAAGCATCTTACTCTCCTTTATCATAATCCATTTTAAACATGGATCATGCTGATGCAGAACAGGGCGCTCCTATTTTGGAATCATTTTAAATAGGAGTAGTTCTTGTGCTTTCGGCTCACACCCTGCATTACCCAGAAGAGCTTTGAAGTGTAAACAAGCCTCTGATGTGTCTGTAGGATTTCCATTCCGCTCCCTGGCTCCTCCTTGTTCCCTAGCTCTTCCTTTGGGAAGGTCCAGAGCAAAACCAGACCTGCAGAGCCTGTCATTTAGGTCTTTGCTTTCACAGACATCATACCAAGGGATGTTTCCAACCCCATTCCCAATGTAAATGCATCTCTAAGCTCTTGCAGGGTGTATTTAGATGCGAGTTTCTGACTCTGAGCCATCCCCACAAATTATATTAGTAACATAAAATGTTTCCTTTCACACCTCTCTACAAGGGAGAGAGATCCCTCTGGAAGCCTGTGGTCCCTTTTGGGGTTCGGTTATTTCTCTATTAGCATCAGCCTATTCCACAACCTCCAGAGAAAACTGATGGGACAACTCTGAGCAAGCTCCAGTACAACCAGTCCTGCAGCAACTCAAGCCTGTGTCCATCTGTCCAGTCTCAAGCTGTGAGGAGTGATGGGTGCGTGGGGAAGCCTGCAAACCCTCTAACCTCCCCCTTTCCTTTTCAGGACAGGCCATTTGTGTATCTGCTTCCATGAAACACCACAGCCTCTTCCTCGTCCTCTCTTTATCTATTTAACCCTGCTTCCCAACTATCCCAGCTGGCATCCTGCCTCACTGCAGTACCATCCTTCCCTGTGTGTATTCCTGCACACCCAGGTTCTGCACACACCTGTCCCATACGAGTGGCACAGCCCCAATCCCTGGCTCTCCCCTCGCACACGAGTCAGCTCCCATCTGAGATGTCCCCAGCTCCTTCTCTCCATGGCTTTCCCAGCTGGTACTAAAATATAACACGGACGTTTTCCAGCTTGTTAATCCTTTCCTACCAGTTCCCATCACTCTGTTTGTATCCCTAACCTGCTGTGAGGGCCGTGTGGCCGTCTGCAGGGTCCTATCCACACCGATGCCACCAACAGAGCAGCGAATTCAGAGACCTTCATCACATGACAATTAACAGGGCTCGTTTTATCTGCTAATTAATCGCTCCTTGCCTTAATACCAGGGGGAAGGTCCTCCTGCAGCTCTTCATAGACAGGTTTAGATTTGACTATCCCTGAGTAGGGGGGAAAAACATCCCGAAACACAAACACATCCGTCTCCAGCATCACTGGACACACCGACCAGCTCAGCTGCTATGGCTTTGCAGGGGCATTAACATTCCCATCATCCTCTGATTGTGACTGTGAGGGTCAGTCAAATGCCAGCCATGAACCTGGAGGATATTGTTCCTTAAACCTATAGAATCATAGAATGGTCTGGGTTGGAAGGGACCCCAAGGATCATAAAGCTCCAACCCCCCTGCCAGAGGCAGAGCCACCAACCTCCAGGCCTGGAGCTACACAAGGTTGCCCACAATATGTCAAGGTACACAATATGTCAAGGTACAACCACCAAGACAGAAGGATCCTTGTTTACAAAGACGATGGAGGTGCTTTCTTCAAATAAAAAGAGGTTTATTTAAGATAATGAGAATGACATTGTGGTGTGGGTGTCATACATCTATTGCAGCATTAAGAGAAACAACAGCAAGTACAAAATCCTGCAGAACTTCTATAGTCATCATCATCATCACAGCCTATCCTGTCCATGCTACAGTTTTGTGTATCCAAAACTTCATTCCCATTTCTAATGGCAGAAAATCTGAAGGCTTTCATCTTTCAAAAAACAAAACAAAACAAAAACCCAAAACAAACAAACAAAAAAGTTAAACAAAAAAACCAAACCCAACTCAATTTGATATAAATAACTTGCACTGGACATCTTAAAACTTTCAGATTTTAATTACACATAAATAAATATATACAGATTTAGAACAGTTCGGTTTGGCCTGGTTCAAGTTCTGCTCCTTGTGCTTTATTTAATTATTATTATTAATTTTAGAAACTCGTGGGCTGTTATCTGTTGGTTGTGGAGTTTTAGTTAGTCCTGGGTTTAACTAAACTTGCTTTATCCCCGGCTGTGACCGAAGCGGTCAGGAAGGTTCTCCTTGGCTGTTCCCTGCCCAGGGAACCATCGGCTCTGCAGCTTCTTGCAACAGGGGCAAGAAGAACTCCTCAGCCCCAGGGAAAATCCACTTTGAGTCTCAGTTTGCAAACTGTAAACGAAGTCTGAAGCGGTTTTACACCCAAAGCTGTTCTGCCGGCAGCTTTCTCACAAGGCTGGCTTGAGGAGTGGGCTGGAGGTGGGGAAATGGGAAGGTTTCCTGTGTGTTTGCCTGTCACAACCAGCTGATAAATCCAGGTGTAGCCAGGGATTCCGCTCCCTGCCCTCTGCTGCTCCTGCTCCTGGTTCTTGCATTGATGAGGCTTTTGCTCTTTCTTCTCAGTTTTTCAGTTGGAACACATTTCCAGAGCACGTCAGGATTTCACTATGGGCTTTTACAAAACAGAACAAAACAGAATTGCACATGACTTGGCTTCCTGCATCCACGAGTCAAACAAAAAAAAATGAAAAAAAAAAAAAAAAGGCAAACCCCCAAAGCCATTAACCTGGCTCATCTTCTCAACCTCAGTGTGTCCATTAGAGTTGTTTTCTTCTTAAATTCTTTAAATCTTCTCTTTTTTTTTGTCTTTTCTGTGTGAGTTTCATCCCAAGTTCAAAGGTAGCAGTTCAGAAAACAGTGCCCTGGACCATCTTTCCCCCCACCCCACCCCACCAGCGCTATCTATCACGACCCAGGAAAGCTCCCCCCAGGGAGCAGAAGGGTGAGGGCACATTATTTCCGATGCTTCCCTTCTTTCTCTGACGCTTTGGAGTCTCCGGCCGTGTGCCCGTTCCCTGTGCTGTTCATGAACATTTTATCCAGCCCCTTCAGGGACTCCACCAGGTAGTTCTGGAAAGCTGTGAGCGCGGCGCAGATGGCTGGGCCCCCAAAGCCGTGGGTTATCAAGCTGAAATGAGTCAAACAGCTCTGGACACCGGGCTCTAAGATGAGCGAGGGGCGGCTGTTCCCCAGCGGAGAGCGATCCTGGGCTATCAAATCCGCGAACTCCTTACAGATTTGCCTGAAAGAGAGAGGGTTGGGTTACTCTAAATGCTGCTGGGAAGCTGCAGGCACAACTGGCTCTTTGGGGGGGGGTGTTCTTTTCTCATTCCCTGACTCCTTCCCTGTGTGTATTCCTTCACACCCTAGTTTTGCACACGTGTCCTGTATGACCAGCGCAGCCCTGATCCCTGGGTCTCCCCTTGCACGTTTTCAGCTCTGACCAGGGGAAAGCCCCTGGGTGCAGTTGGAGTGGGTGCAGCAGCCACCCCTTCGAAGGGATGCATGTGACAATGCCAAAAAAGTGCTCCCCAGAGTGAGGTTAAGCTCTCTAGTGTAGGAGGGAGCTCTTCCACCCATACTACCTAATCACCTGGCTGCACATCGATCGGCTCTCTGAGTGTGGCCATCTCTTCCCCACAGAGCAGTAAGCTTTTTGGGGGGGGGGAGGTGGTAACGTCACCCTGCCAGGCTGCAGGTACGGGGCGCAGTGGTGTGTCTGTACTCACTTGGTAGCCAGCAGCATGTTTTTCCTGGTGTGGAGCTCCGTGGGGTCGGAGTGCTGTCGGCACAGGTACTCTGCCGCCGCCTTGGCTGGGAACTCCGTCTCACACACGTACCCAAAATCCCGAGCCAGGTGAACAGCTTCACCTACAAGCAGGACAGAGAGACAAGCTGCATCAACACCCGTGGGGGAAAGCAGAGCAGTTTCTGCAGCAGCTTCAGCCCTTTCACTGATGTGGCTGATTTCTGCCTGGACCGGAGCACTTTACTTCTCCAACTGGCACCCAGGGTGCTCTCAGGGTGACAGGGGTGTTTCTCACTTGAACCCTCCCCTTACCACATCCTTCCCCTCCCTGCTTCTTCCAAAATTTCCTCTCCAAATTCAGCAGAGGTTTAAAGAGGGGCTGGAGGGTGAAACAGCGACCTTAACCCCCTGGCTGCTAGACAAAACAGGGGGGTGAGAAACAGGCAGAAGGAAGAGGGTCCTCATCCTCCCACAGCAAGCAGGGGCCCTCGGGCTGGACGTGCAGGCAGCGTATCCATCACCCTGTGGAAGTGCCCACCCATTGATGGAATTGATCCATCTCCAGGCATCCCCGTGGAAATAATCAGAGCTGATGGCAATTGATCATGCCCAACACCCGAAATCCCGGTCGGGCAGGCAGAGCTAATTTGACTTGCTCCCCTGCTGCTCGTACGTATTAGGCCATCCATCCTAATAGCATTAACCTAGATCCCAGCAAGGTTTTCCCAGCACCCAGAGCTCAGTCTGCAAAGCTGCCTGATGGGGAAAGTGTCTGTGCTTCCCATACAGTGATGATGCTTCCTGCTCTGTCTCCTCCTCCAAAGAAGGGGCAAATAAGGTAAAGAGAGCGAGAATGGGAATGGCAGGTGGCTGGATGTTAAAAAACAGAATCACAGGATCACAAGGTTGGAAAAGACCTTTGAGATCAAGTCCAACTGTTCCTGTCCTGTGCTAAACCACATCCCTGAGCACCTCATCTACCTGTCTGTTAAACACGCCCACGGGTGGTGACTCAACCCCCTCCCTGGGCAGCCTGTTCCACACTCCCACAGCTCTGTCAGGGAAGAGCTTTTCCCTCACATCTGATCTGACCCTGCCCTGGCACAGCTTAAGGCCATTTCCCCTTGTCCTATCTCCTGTCCCCTGGCTGCAGAGACCATAGCCCACCTCTCTGCACCCTCCTGTCAGGTCATTGTAGGCAGTGATAAGGTCTCCCCTCAGCCTTCTCTTCTCCAGGCTGAACACCCTCAGCTCCCTCAGCTGCTCCTCAGAGGATTTGCCCTCCAGCCCCTTCCCCAGCCTGGTTGCCCTTCCCTGGACTCGCTCCAGGACCTCGATGTCCTTCTTATGGTGAGGAGCCCAGAACTAGACCCAGCACTAGAGGTGCAGAAAGTAACAGCTGCTGCAAACTAGTTGCAGTGGCAATGAAAAAGGTTGGTGTGGCCTCATGGACAGACCCAAGGATGGTGCCAGGGTTTATTCCCTCCACGAGCAGCAACATTACCGGAGTGTTCTAAGGGCTTCGAGAGGTTTCAGTGGAGGGGACAGAGAGTCTGGCTATGACTGCCAGACCCGGGGGATGGAGGCTGGAGAGCAGGAGCCCGGGGCAAGCAGAGGGGCTACAGGTGCCTGTCTGAATGCACACCTCTTCCCAAGAGCTGAAGGGGGTTTCTGAAGTGGAAACCCAGCCCTGCAGCTCTGCTGGGTCCGTGCTGGATCCACTCCGCAGAGCAGGTGCCCAGGAGAAGGTGAGTGCCCAGCAAGGGCTCCCGCAGGAACCACACTTCTACCCACAGCCCTCGTGATGCTCCCTGGGCTCCCCAGCACCCCTTCTCTCACATCTGTACACAGGCCATAGGGCAATGGAAGGAAAACTCTCTCATTAGCACTCAAAAAAAGAAAAAATCCTCAACCCAGTGGGGTTTTTTAACTGAACAGACATTGGGAAGGGGAGAAACCAAATAAAACCGAGCCAGTAAGTGTCCAAGAAAGAAAAGAGGGTGCCTGGGGCTGAGGGGCACAAGCCATTTTCTGTGTAATGACAATGCAGCAGCACCTTCCTCCAGGTGCAGCATCTCCCAGTCCCGTACCACTCCTGTGCAGGAGGAAATCGCATCCATCAAGCACACACAGCACCGCTCTTCTTATTTACTGCGAGCTGGTCAGCAGTAACCACCACATCAGCAGCCACCTGAAATCCAAATGTAGGTTTCTTCCTTCCTTTCTTTCTTTCTTTCATTCTTCGCTTTCTTTTCTTTTCATGGAAATCAGCCTTTCATTCAGCACAAACCAACTGCCCTCGGTAACAACCTCCGCCTAATGAAGCGGGTCATTTAATTTGCTGGCGACAATGGGGATGATTTTCTAATCAGAGGCTGCGGGCAGCTGCCTCCAACACGCTGGGCATCGACACAATGGATTCCAAAGCTCGAAGGGAGTCAGAGCTGTCATTGCGTTTGTTTGCAGCCCAGCTTCTTTTCTCCCAGGATGCAGTGGCCACATCATCATTTCCATAGCGCCCCAAAACCAAATCAGAGTAGGAAGGGAGCAAGTAAACAAGTGGCTCCAAGTAGGGGCACCCCATGCATCAGGGCAGGTCGTGTTTTCCACAGGTAACCCTCAACGCTGCGCTCCCAGGACGGCTGCTGTGAACTTCACCTCCACTTGCAAGAGCCCAGAGCTGTGTGGCATTGCCTCCTGAGTGTCCCTTGTCCCCTGCTGTGCCAGGGAAGGAGGAGGAGGAGGAGGAAAAGGAAGAGGGGTTGTTTGAACCAGTCCACAGAAAATGAAGGGCACGCCGAGGTGTAGCCGAAAGGAAGCTTGTGGCCCCGTTTGGGCTGAGGATGCTTTGCCTAAAGGCTGATCCGACAGCAATGTCAGAGTTTGGGAAGATGCTCAAATCAGCCCAGAGATTTAACATGGGGACATTCCCAGCCTTGGTCGGTGGTGACTGCTGGGTGCTTTGGTCTAAGTGTTCTCGGTGGTGGGAAGCTGCAGTGAGGGGTATTGAGGTTTCAGCACTCCCATCTGCTGTGGGAGTGGAGAGCGGCTCTTACCTTCCACGAGGGATGTCAGCAGGGTGACGTTGGCAGCTTTGCGCCTTCCCGCAGGCAGATTTAGACCAATCTTCTCTAACCTTTCCCTTAGACACCGACCCCCATTTTTGGACTTTGCTCTGAAAAGAGAAAACAAAGAGGGAGGGAAAAAAATTATAATGCAATTAATGTTAAAATAACTGCTAATTAGTGCCAGTTTCAGCTTCCAGGTTTGAAAGGAAAGAAGAAAAAACACCCAAAATGCTATTCCCCAACATGCCACACACCAGAGTTCCTCATCCCCATTAATCAGAGAGGTGAGAGCTGGTGCTGAACACAGAGGTGCCTTTGGCATCCCCTCCTTGGGCTGTCTTGGGGCTCTTGGGAGCATCTTACCTGCGGAGGACTCCTCCGAGGAGAGAGGCGTTGAGACACTCGGGAGGCGAGAGCCTTCTCTGCACCTCCCCAACGGTCACCTTGTACTTGGAGGTGGAGCTGAGAAGAGAGAGGCGGCCAGGCACGGAGCAGAAGACCTCGTTGGGATTCGTCACCCCTCCAATCAGGCCATCTTTGTTCATGGACAGGGTGGAAATGGTGGTGCCATTGGCTTTCGAGGGGATGGGCACTGGGAGACAAGGAAGAGGGAGAGAAGAGGAGACCGTGGCTGAGAGACTCCAGACCAGGGAAGTTGCTCAGTGACCCCTGGCAGCTTTCAAGCCCCTAGCACCCCTGCACAGCCATCTACAGACATCCATGTGGCTGGCTGGGATATCTCAGTTACTTCCTTATTTTCCTCAATAAAAGGAGAGAGGTGGGGTGATGAAACTACACTCAATGAAACCAAAACAAGCGAAGAAGGGAGGAAGCCTGACTCTGCTCCCCTCTGCTTTCCCACGCCTCCTGGCTCTACCATAATTAAACCCAAGGTTTTGGGCTGGTCTCTGGGAAGGCTGAAGACTGTCCACAGCATCACTGTCTGGACCTGTGACCAGCTTCCCCTCCCTGTCTCCTCTGGAGGAGGTGGGGTGGCAGGGTGAAGCGCTGGCTTGTCCCGTCGCCCTGGGTGCTGTTCCTCTCCCAGCTTTGGGTCAGGATTGAGTTGGGATTGGGTTGGGATTGCAGCTGTAGCCCAGCTGCATCCTGTTGGACAGGATCAACAGGGCTGAGCCATGACCTTCATACCCAGGAGATGCTGAAGTGGCCGAGGGCCATGTTTGTCCATGTGCACCCACAGGAACCCCTGGAACAAGCTTCTTTGACTTCAGCTTTGGGATTAGCCCACAACAAGCCACAGCCCTAAACTTTCACCATCCCTGGCATAAAGGAAGCTTGAGAGGATCAAACTCAGTTAACCCAGCACAGGCTTCCTCTGGCTTGGTGGGCAGAGGTCACTTAGCACCAGAGGGGAGATAGGCAATGGTGAGTGCAGCATTGCACCAGGCCTGCAGCATCACACCCAGCCTGGAATGGGCATGGTTCTCATAGATATCCCAGACTGGTCTGGGTTGAGGGGATCTCACAGACATCCCAGTGTCACCCCTGCTGTGGGCAGGCACTCCCACAACCAACCCAGGGTGCCCCAAGCCTTCCATCCAACCCAGCCTTGAACACTGCCAGGGATCCAGGGGCAGCCCAAGCTTCTCCAGGCAGCCTGTGCCGGGGCCTCCCTCCTCCCCAGGAAGGATTTCTGCCACCCAGTCCCTCTCCAGCTGCCCTCCTGCAGCTGAAGGCCGTTCCCCTGGGCCTGGATCTCCCTACCCTTGGCACCAGTCCCATCCATCATTCCATCCATCATTCCAGTCAGAAACATTCTCAGACGCAATAAAGGTTTTACAGGTTAAAATCGTGGCTGAAACTTGTGCCAAAACTCTCTGGCTTTTATGCCCTGAAATTAAAAACCAAATTAACTCTGGGGGGGGAAAAGCAGCTTTTGAAAGAACCCAAAGAGGACGGCGAACACCATCGCTCCGGATCACTTCAGCCCTGAGGCTCCTCGGTAACAACTGCTCCCCAATGCGCGTTCAGATGGTCCCTGCGAGTCACGCAGCAGCAGGGACCAGGGGGAGGTGCAGGTTTTATGCACATACCCAAAATGAAACAGAACTCCCCTCCCAATTAATCAGGGAGGGTGCTGAGGCTGGATCTGCTTACAATTGGTGTATTGTTGATACAGCTCAAGGACTGGTGAGTGTGGTGATAAAAGAGCAGCACGTGTTACATAAAAGCAGGTGATGTTTTAAGACTCAAAAGGGAATGGAAAGGAGTTTGGGTATGTTCCCCTCAGTATGAAACTTTTACAAAGTCAGGGGACTGAAGGGGAAGATGCTCTGGTGTCGTGCTGGAGTCAGCGGCATTTGCTACAACTGCAGCTGGTTGAGGGATGTTCTGGGGCAAAAACGAATCTGGGAACATCACCGTCAGTCGTAAGAAACCAGAGCTACTTCCAGGAACCAGCAACTTCAAAGCTTCCTTCCCACCTGTCCCAAAACATGTTACATTTGTCTCTGGGGAACACTCTTCAAATAAAAAGTCCCAGCGTGTTTTACAGATATCCACGTCTGGCTGCCAAGGGGCGTCACTTCAGGGCCAGGTGTGGGTGCAGCAGATGTGGGTGCCATAGGAAGGGCCACCCCCAAACCAGCCACCCCTGGAGAGCAGGTGTTGCTTTGTCTGTCCACGGAGAGCTCTGTGTAACTTCTGTACCCGTGGAGCGGTGCATGCCTGAGACCATGCGGTGCCGTGCATTCAGAGCTGCATGCGTGGCCTGCACACGCATCAGGGACCCAACAGCCATGCAGGGGAGAGGGATCGTGCCTCAGCACACAGGCCTGTGAAACACAGCGTCTGGGGAGGAGGAGGAGGAGGCAAACCCAGCTGGCACCAGTGTGAGTGAACACCGGAGCCTACGGAGAACTGGGCTGGAGATGGCTCTGGTACAGCCCCACACGCAGCGGCAGCGTGAGGGGAGGTGCAGGGCAAGGCGAGGGGGGAGGCACAGATGGATGCTGAGGCACAGCATGGAGACACCACAACACGTGCTGGCAGTTTTAGAAATGACATTACAGCCAGTAACAGCCCCTGACAGCCATAACCCGGAGCCTGAGTGGGATAATGCCCAGAGCTGTGGGGTCAGCCCCACTCCGTGCCGTGAGCAGGCCGTGCAGACACTCAGCACTCATAAGAGATATTGGCATTGCTCTTCTGCCTCACAGTCTTGGCCAAGGCTGGAGCCCTGGCACATTCAGCACGTGCAGGCATGGGACAGGCCACCACATTGCAGCCAGAGCTCGCACCCTCAGCAGCGGGACGCAGCCAGTGCAACGGGGAAGAGAACGGGGTGGCTGGCCCGGCATCACGCAGAGGTTAGCAGCAGCGCTGGAAACTGAGCCGGTCTCTGGAGTCCTGTAACAGTGCTTCATCCATTAGACAACGTTCCCTCGATACAACAAGAATAAACACAGCCACATTTGCCATTAATTATTAATTATTGTTATTTGGCCTCACCTGCTGCTGTTTGCCTGGGCTGATCTGCAGCTTGTTTGCCCATAAACATGCTGCAGGAGGGAGACAAGCTACCATTAAAGCCTGACAGCTTTGTTTCCTTGGCTTTTGGGGAACCAAAATTGTCTCTTGTCATCTGAGTAAACCAAAAGTCCCCCTCGATCTTCAGTTGCTGCTTTCCCGTTCCCGCAAGCAGCAGGTGATCGGAGCACCTGAGCCAGCCTGCAGACAAGAAGGAACCATGAGACCGTTTGTCGGCGCGCGGCCCAACGCCCCGGAGCATGAGCACGCTGACCCCCTGCGTCCCCTGCCGCCACAGGCAGGAGCCACGGGACCCTTCCAAACCAAGATGGGTGCATGCAGGTGCCTGGCCTCGCTGGGAAGCACTACATGCTGCTTCACACAGCCCCAGGGCTTGTTTGAGCCGTGGGATGGAGAAATTAACTGCTGGAGCAGAGATGGAGGGGTTCATGATGAGGACTGGGGGCGCTGAGCAGCCGCGACAGGAGCGGGCGGCACTCGGGGGGGCCATGGCGCAAGGTGTGGAGCTGATCCCAGCTTGGCAGCTGGGGATACAAAGGCCGCGTGGGTGTCACTGCTGGGTGACCCTTCGGAGGGTTCCTGGGTTAGGCTGCTGGAGGTATGTGTCCTTGGCACGGGGGCAGGACATGGCCTTCCCCTCAGCGAGCCAGCGCTGACCCTGCTCCCCCCCACAACAGGAAGCTCAGCTCCGGGGCTCAGGGAGGCCTAGCTCCTGCTCCTGCTCCTGAGCGAGGAGGGCAGGGTGTGCAGCAGGAACAGGCCCTGGAGATGCTTGTTGGTACAGTGACAGGCCGACGCATCACACAGGCTGACAAGGAAACGGTTAGATGCTGGTGCCCCAACCCCCCCAGTTGCCCAAATACCCCCTCCCTGACAGCAGGACAGGGCTCATCTGGGTCACACAACCCTCCCAGGAAGATACAAAGGGCAGGACGCGAGATGCTTTTTCTTCTGCATCATTCAGTCAAAGGAGGGGGGAGGAAAAGGGATGTGGGGCTGCTCAGAAACCTCCTGGGGAGCGTGAGGTCTTTTTCTCCCCATGTGCTCATCTTTGCTACCTGCCCTTGTGATGGTTATTGCTTCCCAACCCTACATGAGCTCCGTGAGCTGCGTGACAGAGGTGAAGGGATGGGGAGAGGCTGTTCCCAAAAGCCAGGAGCTTCAGCCAGACCCTCCAGGACCGACAGACTTTGCTCAGGAGCCTCATGGTGAAGCCACAGCTGGTGGAGCAAGAGGGTGAGTACCTGCACCCTGCTAACAGCAGACTTGTTCTCAGCAAGAAATGCTGTGAGTGGAAGGGTCTTCTGTGAAAGTGAGCTGCTGAGCTGGGTTAGTGTTGATGGGGATGGCAGGAGAGGGACTGATGCCCTGGGCACCATCCTGGCAGGTGACTTACTGCAGAGACTACATGGGGGAAGAGAAAGAAATTACGTGCCTGAAACACCTCAGTTATTGAGGTTTCCTTGCTTCACCACGTCCCCCTAAAGTTTTCTTGCTCATTCCTTTAGCTGCCAGGCACTTCTGAGAGGAGAGTGGCTTAGTTCAGCTTCATCCTGCTACTTCTCACCCAGTAACTCCCAAAGGGCCTGGCTGGTGTTGCTGTTTCTCTGCTCCTCACAGGGAGGTGAGCTCAGCCCTGGATTGTGCAAATTAAAGCCACAATGAAGCATTTTGCCCCAGTGAGGCTCTGGGCTGGGGGATGCTGCAGCAGGGCTGGGTGCAGGGAAGTCGGTATCAGAGGGATCTGACTTGAGAGGGAAAACTGAATTCCAAGTATGGTTGTACTGAGAGACCTCAAAGAGCTTCACACATTGCCACCCCCGGGTACAGGACCAGCCGCTTCAGTCATTAACCTCCCCCCTGGAGCCTGTGTGAGCTGGCTCCTTGCTGTAGCTGGGGAAAATTGAGGCACAGCACAAGTTAAATGATTTACCCAAGATCAGGTATGTGGGCACGATCTGAACGCGTGCGCTCCTGGGCCGTGGGAATGCTTTTTCAAAGCAGTCTGGGATTTACAGCACTTCTAATGCTTGGGCAATAGCCACAGAAAACCCATGAAGTACAGCCTGGGTTGTATCACCCTGGACTTTCAATGCTGTGAAGCAGCGGTGTTGGCCACCCATCTCCTGGTGCTCCTGTACCTTGGAGTAGCCACTGAGAATGGCCGTGTGTCAAGAACAGGCACACAGCATCCTGCAGAACATGGGAAGGGAAACAGGCTCATCCCTCATGTGTAACGGCACAGGCATATCTCCATGAGGCTCAGCACCCCACCTGCAAGGTGAGTACTGCTTGCAACATGTTTCATGTGTGCTACGAGCAGCGGAGCAACACCAGCTCCTGCCCTGGTTGGTGCTGTGCCACAGGTACACATGGATTCATCTTCCTCTGCACTGAGAGGCTCCTGATCCCCCATCAGAGGTGCCTTTTTCATGCCGAGTCGGATCTAATTCACCTTGTAAGTGTGAGCCTCAGGTGTAACTGCCAGATGGTGAAACTCCCACAGCTCCATTTGCTGTGGGGTGAAAACCCCTGGATTGGAGGGGAAGCAGTTTCAGAACAGGTCCTGGTTTCCAAGAGCACCAAGGGCTTCATCCCACAACATTCCCCTGCGTGCAGTTCCCCCATGTCCTGTAGCCACCAGCCCGGGGCAGCAGGGTCCTGTGGGCTGGGATGGCTGTGGTAGCTCCCTGCTTCGCTGGGGAATTGTTTTGTGACATCAAGCAAGTCACCTCCCCACTTTGGGCTTGACTATCTCCATCAATAAAACGGAGATAATATCTACCTGGGAGGGATGCTGTGATACCTGAGTAAAACTCGCCGAGTGATCCCTGGATGAAAGGTTTCTCTGGGTGAGAAGTCCCAGGATGGTAAATGTAGCCAGGAGGACTTGGTCCAGCGCCTAAGCACAGGAGGTGGTGATGCTCCTTGGGCTGGCAGCCAGGCGTGGAAAGGCAAGCCCTGCACACTGGGGCCCTGATCCCTCCAGCAGTGCTGCAGGTGGGACAGGGTGCTGCAGCCTTGTCGCTGTGAGGGCTTTTTGGGAGATCCCAGGTGGTAGGGCGAGAGAGCAGGAACACTGCTGAGCTCCTGATGGCTCAGTTGTGGGAAGCTGATGGAGTACAGAGCTTCGTGCCTCCAAGGTGTCCCGAGACAATGCAAAGCTCCTGACATTTCTGTTCTGGTTTGCAGAGGTGGCTCCCTTGGCTTTTAAGTTCCAGGCACAAAAAAGGAGCAGCAAAAGAAACCCCTGTTCTTCAAAGGCTTTTTTTACCCAGCGAGCCAGGAAGCCTCAGAGGATTTCCTGCTTTTTCCTGACGAGTTTCAGCATGGATCAGCCCCCAGCCCTGTGCCTTTGCTGCCTCCTCATCCCTTTCCGGTGCGGTCTGGGGTGATGATGCTCCATCCGGGAGCTCCTGCACTCCCTCTCCTTCTTCCTCTGTGCTCACAGGCATTTGTGTCTGAGGCTACTGCTGTGATTGCTGGAAACAGGGCGGCTTTTAGGGCTATTTATTCAGTGCAAAAGGTACATCTGAAGCCGGGGCTCAGGCTCTGCCCCCTCAGCTTCTGGTTTGAAGGGAAAATGACAAGCAAAAGATTAAGTCCTGACTCATTTCCATCCAAGACATGTGCTACCTGCTTGCAAAGCGATCTGTAAGCAGGAAAAAGCTGTGGTCCTTGGCAATTGAATTGCTCATCGCAGTGGTATTCGTTCAGTTCCATTTCCAGCTGGAGCTGGGGGTGCTGTGAGGGGAAAAACAAGTCCAGGGGGAACATGCAAATCTCTGCCTGTCTTACAAGTCTGCTTCCTTCTCTCCTTAGATACGTTACAGGTAAATCCTCTTCCCGAACCCCTGGATGCCGGAGGTTTTGTTGTAATGCTATGGCTTGGGTTGCATTTTAAAGAGGGATGGGTTAATCCTTTCTAGGGTACTACCTGGGACAAAGCAATCACCTATCTTCAGGCACAGCACTGTCTCCAGCCACCCCAAAAGCATCTCAACCCCCTCAGTCCCTCTCCATGGCCACGCACCGGTCAGCTCAGCCATGTCAGGCATTGCTGCAGGCTCAGGGTCACCCCAAAAAAATAAGCCATGGGCGATGTCAGTGGTGCTGCCCTGCAAACTGATTTTGGCAGCTCCTCAAGTTGGCTTCCAGGATATTGCTGGTCCCGTGGGGACAGCCCTGACCCTCCCCTCCAGCTTTGTTCCCCACCAAAGATGGGGTGTTCCTGCAGCTCTACCCTGCTCCGGGCGGTGGGAAGTGCTGGCTGATGGGTGCTTGTGTGTAGCCCCTGATGAAAGGTGCCCCAGCAAGGCAAGGGATTGCTGCTGTCTTTCAGGAAGAGCACTCAGTGAACTAGCCTAACCTTCGTTTGAATGTCTCTTATGTAAATTTTAAGACAGAGATACATATATAAAGAAGTATCTGCATGTGGGTGTGAGCCAGAGGCAACTGCTCCTGCCATCGCTTTAACAGCCCTTCTTCGCCGAGGAGGTGCTGCAGAGTTCAGCTGCTTCAATTTCCTGGTGTTTCAGCAGAGAGGTATTTATGGATGGTCCAGGGAAGGAGGTCAGTGCCATCAGCTATATTTCAAACCCGTGGTCTGTAATTATCCTTTCTTCCTAGAGGGGATTATACAGGTATTTTCTTTATCTCGAATGCACAACCCGAACCAAGTCCCCATGTCAAAGAGCCTCTCTAGGAAACGCCATAATCTGCTCCAAGGCCTTTTCAAATGGAAGGATGGAAAGAATCTTGTTTTTATCTCTGGGCTTTCCAGATTGCTAAATCCTGATAGGGAAATAGATCTCGGACCCTTGGAAGAAGAGGAGCAGGCGGCTGCGAGCTATTCCCATGAGAAAGCTAATCAGGAGAGGTCCCATGGCCTATGCAAAGTTCCCATACTTAACATTTTGTTTCCCATGCAAATCAATACATCAGGTTACCAACTAAATGTTGAGGTGCCAGGTGATATCAATTGCTTTGCTTCCTTTTTTTTTTTGTGCTTTTCTCTGTGCCTCTGTTTTACCCAGCGCTCTACCTGCCCTGGGTCGCTGCAGGTGTCTCTTGGAGGGCTCTGGGATGGATGGATGGATGGATGGATGGATGGATGGATGGATGGATGGATAGATGGATAGATGAATGGGGTAGGAAGGTTTGTCAGGCTGGTACCTGTTTCGATGGGAATGGCAAATCAATAGAATAACAAAATATACCCAGACCTCAACAAAAGCCCTGTGTTCTCCTTCAGGACTGGGAAGGGGATTAATAAGTGGCTTGCAATTAATAATTTCAGCTAAAGCATTTCCCTGCTTTACCATTTAGGGGTGACTTGGCCTCAGATGTGCTCCTTGTTCAGAATATTTTGTGAATTTTTTTGGAAACGGCTCACAAACAATTTGTTGTGATTTCCCACAGGTTTCCCTGCTGTAATTCATTTTTGGGATTGAACCTCTGGTGTGACAGCCTGCACAGTAACCTCAGGAACACCCCTCTGGAAAGCAGCAAGTATTAACGATTACAGTGTCCTCCTAACAAGTGATGCCTGAACCTTTGCAGGAAGTGGATGAAAAGGGGCTGGGGTTCTGCTTTTGGATGTCAAAGCACGTTTGCAGGTGTCCACAGCTCAAGAACAGCCACCCTGATAGAGCAGTGCACCCCCCCAGAGCTGCACTTCTCACTTGTACCTGCCCAACTTCATCTGAAAAGCCAGTTTGGGGTGATAATTCGGGTAATTTTGAACTGGGATGGGGATGGGGGGTATGAAAGGATTTTTTTCTGAATCTGCAGCTAAACCCTTTCACATCTACATCAGAAAAACAAATCCCAGTGAAGATGCAGTTCCATCACTAACGGCTCTGGAGGGACCTGTCTGGCGCTGGCGCTGCTGATACAGAACCCGGGTATTGCACAGCACGAACCACATGGGTGTTGGGAAGGCAAGAACCCGAACCAGGGAGCCTGGAGAGCCCCCAGGACTTAACTCAAAGGAACTGGAAACCTGCACAGCTCTGTGCTGATGCCAAGAAAAGTTTCTCACCCAGTGTTATCCCCCCTCTCCAGCCCAGCTCGTCCATGCCGTGCGGCAGCGAGCGCTCCCGGCCTCGCACACACGCCACGTCTGCCCCGTAGCATCAACCATCACAGGTTTATTCATTCAGCAGCACAAACTCCCATTACATTTTGGCAACCAGTCTACGGGATCTTTATGTGTTTAAACAGCATAATCCATTTTACAGTAACATGCTTGGGAGGTTTTTCCCTCTATTCCCTATAGAAGGGCCTGAATTTGTGTGGCTCAGATCTACATATTCGAAAAAGGGAGAACAAAGATGCAGTGTCTGTGGCAGAGCCTGTGTAAGCCACGGGAACGCTGCTATCAATTTGTTAAAAGGTCTTTAGATTATTGGAAGGGGCAAAAAGACCCTTCAGCAAAGATTAGACGTGAATAATAATGGGAAAATACTTCTCTTCATATAGAACTCGCTGCCAATCCACAGAGCATCCAGGAGGGTTCTGATCGGAGCCTCAGATGGCAGCAATGTCAGCCTGGTGGTTCACCTGCTGCTCTAGAGCTGACAGCCGCCCCAGGATTGCTCTGTGGAGAGGTACTACTCGCTGCTGCCACAGAGAAAATGCTTCTGCCTCTCTTTGCTTGGGAGATGCCTTGGGTTTCTAATGCTTGTGCATCAGGGTGATGTCCCTGGTCAGCCTCAGCCAGGATGCGTGTCCCAGGACATGCCAGGAAAGCCCTCTGCAGCAGCCAGGTCCTGTAGGAACCCCGGGGAAGGAGCAATGTCTGTGTCTTTCTATGGGGAAAACTCAGACTAAGCACAGAAATAACATGAGGAGGATCTGGACAGCTGCAAAGGATGGGTGGAGGGGGGGATGCAGGCAACTGTGGCGCAGCTCTTGCAATGTCTACAAACCCCCTGGTGACGTTTCTTCAATGACTGTCCCCATCTCTTGCTAACTTCCATCTTGTGCTGGAAGCAACCCTCAGTTCCCGTGGCTGCATCCCCACTCTCGCCTCACCAGGACCGCAGCCCCGCTGTGCTGGACACACGGGGCGATCCAAGGGGACCCTGGGGACACGCTGCCCCCACACAGCCACCTCACTGGGGACACCGCTTGTTCCCCGGGGACCTGTCCAACCAGTCCAGAGGGAATAGGGCCTGGCCCGATCCCTTGCTCCCTGGCGCCTCGGCACTCGGGTGACTGATGCCAGATAAATGCCTGAGATAGAGGGTGGGGAGACTCTGCCTGGCTGGAATCCCAAGCACGCACTGCAGAAGCTGTGGTGGCTTTTTAGACTACGAAGGTGAACCTGCTCACCGCTCCCCTCATCCTGCTCCAGAGCCCCTCACTCTGGAGCAGCTGTGCTCTGGGGTATTTAACTCCAGCCAGTACTTCAGGCTCGTTCCCAGCAATTCTTTCTCACTTCCTTGTGCTCCCCTGCTCCTCTCCTCCAAGACAAGACACTGGAACCTCTCTCAAAGCAAAGGTGCCACACATCCAGGCCCTGCAGAGCCGGGTATGGAATAGCACACGGAAACAAGAGCTGAGCGTGCAAGCAGCTCCAAACATTACATCCACATTTGCTAATTAGTTCCTCTATTAAGAATTAAAATAAACAAACAAATGGGAGGACAGCAAGGGTGAGTAATTCTCTAGGATCACACAGGAAAGGGTGGGATGGTTTAGTGGTTAGGATGCTAGTCTAGGACTTCAGAGAACCTCGCTTGGGCTCTTAATAAAGAGAGATTGCAGACATATTTTTTTCTGAGATCATGTGTATCTGAAGGCATGGGCTGAGTTTGCCTCTGCTCCACTGCAGATTTGGTGTGACCCTGGACATGAGCGGGTCCCCACGAGGCTGCCCATGTCTGTGCTGCCATGGGTGGGTGCTCTATGGGACCCACCTATGCCCACTGTGTGGCTCTGTCTGTGACAGGCAGATCTCAACACCATCCCCTTTGTGTGGCTGGCATAGGGACAAGCACCACGGAGCCTATGTCCCCCAGTCAAACCTGACTCTCCTGGCTCCATGGCAACCCACCGGTGGACAAAGCAGTCCTGGTGAGAGCTGGGGCTGTGGTGTGACATGGCAGTGACCCACTGCCCAGGAGGGCGGGAGCACGAGCTGCGCTCTTCCCAAAAGCTTTCATACCTTCACATGGCTCTTCAAATTATGGAGGGAGTACATGGAGTGATGGGGTGACTGGGGACAGACAGCCCCTGGTGACCCCTTCTCCCACGAGTACCGACGGCTGCAGCCCTGCCTGCCCTGACAAACAGAGTCTGCAGCAGCCAAAACGCTCAGCTCCAGAACTGGAAACTGAGGAAGAGCTTCTCCAGGGCCAACTCACCATGTCCACAGAGCCTTGCTCGGTGCTGTCCCAGGGAGAAGCCTCACCTGGAGTCCAGCTCCTGGAGGAGAAACGCTGTTGGTTGTCCCAGCCACATGCCAAAGAGCAACTGAGGGTGGCTTTTCTGAGGCTGGCTTTTCTGAACCTGCCCTTTAAGAACTGCTCTTTACTTCTAGCAAAGGGGAAAAAAAATTCATTTAAAACCATCTAATTAAACAGTAAGTCCTGACAAGGTACGTGAAACTTGGAGATAACACATGCCTGGGAGGCACTGGGGAGGTTGAGACAAAGCCCAGCGCCTTCACCGGTACCCGCGTGTGTTATCTCACACGAACACACACCTGGTGTTATCCCAGTGCAATTATAGGACATTAAAAATATCATTTTAATGGAGGAATGGTGATCTGGATGCAGTTCAGAGTAAAAACTTTCTTTTTAAGTTTCTCTGTTTGATTAGGGGGTGTTCCTGCCGTGCACACGCATGTGTGTGAGGGAGAAGTGCCCGGATCCGGAGGTGTGACTGTGTTTTGATGAACGCTGTATCTCGCGGTGTGTGCGAGGGCTTGTTGAAACTTTAAAGCTCTTGTGAGCGGCGCTAAGGCAGCAAAGCCTCCAGTCAAGACCCAGCTTGTCCCAGCTGAGCCCCTTTTCCCAACTCAGGCAAACTACCGCCGCAGATAAAGCTGGAGAAGGCCGGGAGGGCTCTGCCAGCCCAGCTCAGCACCCTGCATCTGACTGGAGTCCAAGCACCTCCACCCACAGCTCTGGACAGCCTTATAAAAGACCTGTCTTCACAGCCCCGGGTGTTTTACAGGATGACCTCATTTATTACCTCGCTCATCACAGGAAATGATGTTTATCTAACCTGCCATTCTTTCAGGATTATTTTTATTATTATTGTTATTATTATTGTTATTTTTTCCCCTGCCACATCTGGCTTTATGCTGCATTTCCTACAGCTCGGCTCCTCTCCACACCAAAAGGAAGGAGAAATGGCACTGCTGCAGCCACGCCAGCGCCCTGCTCCTACCAACAGCCCGGCGTGAAGCCCACGGGGGGGATTTTGCTTCGAAACTTGGAGCTTGCATGGGGTGGCAAGCAGATCTAAGGATCTCAGTCTTAATCTCCCTCCTCTGCTGCATTCTTTAGCAGTGACAGCTACTTCTTGCAATATTTCTAAATGTGGGCTCGGAGCACTCTGAGGCACAGCTTTCCATCTGTCTGTCCAGCATCCAGCCAAACAGGTCCACATTCCTGAGCAGAAACGCTAGTGCTGCCACTCCGGAGCAGCTGAACAGCCTCGAATGGGAGTTTAAACAAGTCACAAACACGACGGGGAGCGCGGAGTCCGAGTCCTGCTGCCCAAACACGCAGCTAGGGCAATGCCGTCCCCACCAGCCACGCAGCACCCGAGTGCCCTGCATGCCTGGGTGCCAGCGTGAGCTACACCCTTCTCCGGCTGTACTCCGGGCTGTACAATGCTGCAGCCAAAAACGCTTACCCACGGGCGGGGTGTGCAGGCCCCAGCGGCTCCCACCCTGCTTCTGCTGCTCGCAGGGCCCCATCTCACCCCAGCCCACCGATGGGGAGACCCCGGGATGCTCCTGCACCCCAGCGTGCCCCGAAGGTGCCAGAGGTTTGTGTTTTATTTTGTAATAAAAAGGCTCCAGCAGAAGCTTTTGGCTGATCCTGAGGATGGCAGAGCCATAAAACCCCTCCTTGTTTTATGACCGAGCGGCAGCATTTTTTGCTACTGAGCACAAACACTCGATTTCTTGACCAGAGGATCCCACGCTCCTCGCTCGGAGGAGGGAAGGACCCTCACCAGGAGCAGCGATGCTCGGGGGTCGCAGCCGGTTGTCTGGGAGGGGATTTATCTCAGAGTGTGAGGAGCTGCCCCGGGCTTCTAAACACCAAGCAGGGCAGCAGGTGAACCGAGCAGAAAAAGTCCTGTAGCTGCTGTAGCCTGACGCAGACAGAGCCACAGACTAAAGTTTTTCGAACTTAATTTTACTGTTTTGAAGGCAAATCTATTCCTGATTTTACAGAAGCGCTTGGGAGGCTGCAAATAACTAAAACCAAACCCAAAAATATCCACCCCCCCCCAAAAAAAAAAAAA
>VZTU01016948.1:128082-149129 GCA_013400835.1 Zapornia atra | reverse complement strand
ATAACCAATAACAGGGAGTGTTGGAGAAGGGCAAAAGATGCGCAACTCTTGTGGCTGGTGATAGGCAAGTTTTGGTCTTTACAGTTCAGTGTTCCTGAATTATAAGTCATTATTAATAATTAATAGGAAGTCATTCTTAAATGACTTCATAAAGTGCCACCATAGAACTTGATGCAAATAGGCTTTGACTTAAGTAAAGAAGCAGTGGAGGACATGCTCAATAAAAACATCTTGCTAAACTTGGTATCAGTTAGGAATGTGGAGGTTTTTTTGGTTTTGTCTATAGCCCAGGATAAAAAGAGTTTTTTAAAGGCTGTTACTTTGATTTGGATAATTTTCTAAAGCTGTTTTTATACTTCCCTGTGGCAGTAAGAATTGTTCTTATGCATGATGTTTTCTGGGTATATGGAAACTTAGAGCCCTTACGTGATACAGGGAAGTTGAATTATTACTTCAATCTTTGTTTTCTAAAACCGAACTGAACGCTGTTGATTTATGTAACAAACCTGCAGCTTCTTCAAAGCATTGCAGCTGTAAAAACACAGATTGCAGTTTCAAGGCTGAAGAATCTGTTTAGAATGGTAGTTACATAAATTTGAAGAAGAATACTTCAGTAATTGAGTTTCAGTATATGAATACTTAAGTAATACTTCAGTAAATGAAGTTCTGAGTTTACCCCATCCTAAAGAACCACAAAGCTGAGAATTTGAAACTTAGCAGTCTACAGGAGTACAGAGCCTGCTTCCCTTCCTTCATAGTTAAAATAAACTTTCATCTTCTTTTGTAAGCTAATGAAACGCAAGTGTGTCAACTCAGTTTTTACTGGTCTTACAGGGAAGTTGTTCATGGCACTGAAATCCAGCTTATGTACTTTGCAGCAATTTGTAAACGTTTGTTGTTGGGTCAAAGTTGCTGTTTAACTGAATTAGCTTTTTCCATACCTAGTGAAATTTCTAGACTGTATTTCTTCCCTTTTTGACTAGGAAACTAAAGCTGAAACAAAACATACTTTATAGTCTCATAGGCATCTTTTAGAGGCACTAGTATCATGAGGACTTTACTGAATGTGAGTAACCAGAATTAGGTCTTTTTTGATAAACCTCATCGGAATACTCAGACTAGACTGCTCATTCGTGCCTCCCCCTATCCCCTGCATATTGTTTGTGTGTAACTAAAAATGAAATATAGCAGCACTGCATTGTTTTCAGTAGTCTGATTCTTACATCCGACTCTGATTCTCTTGTGCAGTTGTGATGACCTGAATCTCTCACATCTTAAAGCATTCTGAAAAACATTGCAGACACATAGATACATAAAAATATCTATAAAGTTTCTTCTCTGAGTCAGTCTTTGAGGAATTAATTAATAACCTCCCTCTTGCTCAGAAGTCTTTTACTAGCACAGCCAACTGTTGTCTTCTCTTCAGCCGGTTTCTTACTCCATACAATTTCCTTTCCTAATCACAGCTGCCTGTAGCTAAACTTGATACTATACCATCTGTTAATTTAGTTCTTGTTAGATCTACCTTTCTTCCACTGTATAAAGGTCAGTTACTATACCAAAGAAAGAGATTAGATTAGTTTGATGTGACTAATTTACCTTTGATAAATCTCGTGTCATCTCATCTGTGTTTTTCTGGTTTTATAATATACAAGTGATAAGACAAGACACTGAATATGGCTTCTACATTAGAGTTGGTGAAATGCTACTTTACTGCCTTCTTAACTCTTTGCCATGAAGTTCTGTCTCTGTTAGAAGTACCTGTTGCTTATGGTGGATGTCAACAGTCAGTTGGACCCAATGCTTAAATGCATCTGTATGAAGATGCTCAGTATCATGGGCTTATGTCCAATCTGATCTGAGTTTCTGAAATCGCATGAAATGAGCTTTGTTTTTACTGTTGCTGAGACTTCGAAGGAGAAAGCTGCACCAGTGAACATGGAGTGAAGAAGTATTTGCTCTAGTTTATTTGGAGCTTTTTTGAAGTAGTGTCTTAGGTTTTCTGAACTTTTACTAAAGGGCTTTTTCATGCTTATATAGGAGTCCTGAGTCAGCATTTATATGCGAGCCCTGCCAATGTTTACGACAATATGCTGCTTGTCACTGGGGTAATCCTCTTGTCTGCAATAGTATTGTAATGGGAATAGGCACTGTGCCTGCCAGTGTTAGGTATAGTTAGTTACCCTGAGTGGCCAGCTCATAAAAATCGTGCAAATAACCTCCTAGCTTAAAAAAGTGTATTAAAAAAAGCTGGAAAAGGAGTTTTGTTCCCCTTTTGTTTCTCCATGCCTTTCACTGCTGAGTGACTTATTCAGTAATTTTTATAAACTCTTTTAATTTTTGTTAGAGATGGTGTTGAGCTACTCCCTTAAGTGTTTTCATACTGCAGTGTGTAAGAGCTATGATTGTAAATTAACATAAAGAACAAAAAAAAATAATCCCCCTACTTTTCATTAAAGTGACTTAAAGCCTCCTTAGTTTAGCTCCTGTAATGTCTCTTCAATTTGACAGGCTGAAAGGCAACTTCTGATATTTCAGAAGGAAGCTGTTGCGCTATTTATAATAAAGGGGTGAAGGAAGGCACCAGATTTAGTGACAAATAATACAAATTAAGTTTATTTTGAAAAACGGCAATTTTATGTGGCAATATGATGTTGTTGGTCTCTTCACTCAGCTAATGCAGGCCATTGCTCCTTAGTGGAGGTTACCATTTTAGTAACACAGTCTTTTATGTCCCAGGAAGGTTTGATTTGATGATGCAAGTGTAGAAGGTCAGTTTTGGTGTTATAACTTATTTGGAACTGCCAGCAATCTCATCAGCAATCATCTCTCTCATCAGCAATCTCTAAAGCCTTTGGGCAGGCTGGCAGAAGAATGGTTCTCTCTCCTTACCTCTGATTCCTATGACAATTAATAGCACCAGGGAGCTTCAGCCATGGTCAGAGACCTTTGTTTTGATCACTGCTAAATGAATGCTAAAAAGGATCATCCCTCTGTCAGAAGTCTTATAATGAAGCATAAGAGGATACAAATGAGGCAGGACAAGAAAATGTTGATTCTGTCCCTGTGGTAGTTTCAGAAGGTATTGGCAATTTGGGGGGGTTATCTATTTAACCATGCTTTGTATGACTTGGTGAGGGATGCAAGGGGAAAAAAATTAAGTACCTTTGGAGGTGCTTGTGGGACTAAAGGTGCCTGCACACAGCAGCTCAGATCTGGGCTGTAAGAGTCTCCAAAGCATATGAGCAACACTGGTTACATCAAAACAGTGAATAGAGAAAAATCTGGCATAATCCCTGGCTTAAAATTGGCATTGATTCTGGTTTCTTAGTTGAGGAAAGAGTGGCAGTGTGCCACCAACAATACATCAAAGAGAATTTGACTGTGCATAAAGCCAAAAAGCTAGGAGGAAGATACAGGGAAGGATGAGAGTGTCATGGCTTTGTCCCTGCTCTTCATGGAAGCAGCTTTTTGATGGAATGAACAGAGCAGAGTAGCAGGCCAAACAGAGTCTTGTTACACTAAGATGAGTGATCTGGATGAGCATGTTTTTAACTCTGAACAGTGAAAGCCAACTGCTAATGTTTTATGTAAGAGGAACACCCTTGTCTACGTGTACAGCTGCTTGTACAGCACTGAAGGGGTGGCAGGCCTCTCTTGCTCAGGGTTGGCAGCTTGCTTTCAGCTGAGATCCATACAAACTTACTCAATTTTTATAATATTATTTTCCTGTATAAGCAACGGCTGCTGCATTTACAGTTTGGGTGAATATCAATGGCTGTGGAAACTTCCAGGTATATATTGCTAGGAAGCTTTCAGAAGCCCCCCAGTGCGTAGTTTTCCATAGATGATTGTTTGGTCATGGACCTTAAGAAGACTGAAATGCTTCACCTTTAAGTGGCTAGTTTTAAACTCTGATAACCTTCCATAAGCAAAATGGTGTCTTGAAATCCCGTATGTGTCATTTTCCATATTTAGACAAAGTTAATCTACATGTGGGTGGATTTTAAAACCTCAGGTTTTATATTCTTTGGATGTGTCAGCATGAGAAATGGTTTGAACATGTCTCTGTATCTTCAGATCTTGTTATGCTGTTTCCATATTAAGCTGCCAAACTCATTACACCGAACAGTTGTATGCATAGTTTGTTCTTATGTCTGAAATCTCAACTTTTTCAACAGAGCCCTTCTGCTTGGCACACTACCCATCAGCCTTTCATAGCGTGATGTTTAATCCAGTAGAACCCAGATTACTGGCCACTGCCAACTCTAAGGAAGGTGTGGGACTCTGGGATATTCGTAAACCTCAGAGGTAAGATCTGGCTGTTCTTGTCTGATGCAGGGCTATTTTTTTCCATGGAAAGGTGAGGGTATGCCTCTAAGTCAGAACATACGATGGTAAGAGCAGATGCAGAGCAATGTTAACAGCAATGGTAGTAATGCCAAACTAAATTATTTTGCATAATTAACATTCTACTTCATATGTATGATCTAATTTGATTTAAAATGAAGCTAGATATTCAGTGTTAAGGTATGTGAATTTTTTTTTGGAGTCCTGCCTAGTCTCACCACTGCAGATTATCTTGGATTATTGTGTCAAGTTTGCATCGTTGTATCTAGCACTGGCTTGCAGGTACTGGAAGAAGCCACGGTGGGCATTGCCTCGTTGACTGGCTGGGTTTTTTGGGGTTTTTTCTACCAATCTTAGTTTTCATTGGCTTACTAGAGATTGTGGTCAAGGCAGCTTTTTACTCAAAGTTTAAGAGTTTTATATGACTTCCTAGACACCTGGATAATCAGTTTGGCTGCATAAAGTGCTTCCAGCTTTGCATAGGATTTTAAAAAACATAAAATTTTGCAGTATGAAGTGTGGTTAGACTGGGATCTAAAGTAGATGTGTGCAATGTCTCGTACCAGAGTTTTGTATGCATGAGAGATTAAGCTTCTATTGAAGTTTTTTTTTTTTCAATCTTTTAGATTTTGAAAGTAATTTCCTTTTTCTTCCTAATTATTACAATAAAAAAATTGAGCACCTGAAGTAAATGTTTTTCCCATAGCCCCCAACTTTTATTTGTAATTGTAGAAGGAACGGATAACTTCAAAAAAGTTAAGAGTAGAAAACAGGCTGTATTTGTTTTACAGTGCAGTAGCCTCAGCTATTTAAAATCTTCCAGTGTATACATGTGACTCCTTATTGCTGCATTTCTTGGAATATCTAGAGGTGCCTATCACTAAAACATTCTTCTTGGGTTTGTACTCTAGAGAGAGAAAAAGCAGTCTGATATAAAGTTAATTATAACTGGCTTAAAAAGTGTTAAAATGTTTAGACAACCATTACAATAGCAAACAAATTATGGTTTCAGGAGGGTTTATTATTCTTAAATTGTAAACACTAATGGCTTGAATTTCATTTAGTGAAAACGGGATCACCTCTGGAAAGTTCGTACAAGGCTAACAGAAGCAAGCAGACAGATTGTCTGTCTACCAATTATATCTACCAGGGGTGTCAGTGGTGACAAGAAAAGCTGCTGTACAAATGTCAGTGATAAAAGGAAGACTTGGGAAAATGTGGGCCCTCTCTGGAAGGAAATAGGATACCTGGTTACCTGGAGTATGGATGAAGCTGAAGGACTCAACCTCTTTGTTTCAGTCTTCACTGGCAAGTGCTCTAGCCACACTGCCCATGTTGCAGGAGGCAAAGGCAGGGAATGGGAGAATGATGAACTGCCCATTGTAGGAGAAGATCAGGTTTGAGATCATCTAAGGAACCTGAAGTTGCGCAAGTTGAAGCTTCTATTTTTAATCTATGCATCCTCTGGATGCATCTGGTGGTTGAAGTTGCTAAGCCACTATCCGTCATTGTGTGCACACTTAGCAAGTGTGCTGACAACACCAAGCTGTGTAGTGTGGTCAGCATGCTGGAAGGGATGCCATCCAGAGGTACCTTCACAGGCTTGATGGATGGGTCCATGTAAGCCTCATGAAGTACAGCAGGGCCAAGTGCAAGCTCCTGCATGTGGACAGGGACAATGCCAAGCACAATTATAGTCTGGGCAGAGAATGGATTGAGAGCAGCCCTGAGTAGAAAGACTTGGGGGTGTTTAAGGAGAAGCTCAACATGAGCTGAGTGTGTACTTGCAGCCCAGAAAGCCAACTATATCTTGGGCTGCATCAAAGGAAGCATGACCAGCAGGTCAAGGGAGGTGATTCTGCCCTCTCCCTCTACTCCAGTACATTTGCAGTATTGCATTAATCTCTGGGGTCCTTTACATAAGAAAGAGATGGAGCTGTTGGAAGAAGTCCAGAGGATGGCCACAAAGATGACCAGAGGGCTGGAGCACCTCTCTTATGCAGACAGGCTGAGAGAGCTTGTCTTATTCAGCCTGGAGAAGAGAAGGCTCCAGGGAGACCTTAGAGCAGCCTTCCGGTAGGCTGGAAGGGCCTACAGGATGGCTTCAGTTGGACTGCTTTAAGGGCAAGTAGTGATAGGACAAGGGCTTTAAGTCGAAGTAGCTTAGATTTTGTTTAGATATAAGGAAGTTCTTCCTTGTGAGAGTGGTGAGGTGCTATCACATGTTGCCCAGAGAAGCTGTGGATGCCCCTTCCCTGGGGCCTGGTAGTGTTCAGGTCCAGGTTGGATGGGGCTTTAGGCAACCTGGGCTAGAGGAGGGTGTCCCTGGGGGTTGGAACTAGATAATCTTTGTGGTTGCTTCCAACACAGACCATTCTATGATTCTATATAGAAGTGTTGAGCTATTCCCTAGGGTGACAGGAGCTATCAGGTCATGGAAAGATCTCCAGTCCAGATGCTATGCTGCCTTCTTCCTCAGTCTTAACCACAAGGCAAAGTGCTTGCTTTGAGCTTGTTGGGAGCTACTGTGCATGTATGGGATAATGGTCTGTGCTCACACATTTAAGGACGTGCATTTTTTGCTGTATTGTGTCCTTGTTCTTTCTAATGCCAAATATAAAATAGCTATAACAGAACTTAATGATCCTTGGCAAGATTATTAATTTTTCTCCAGTTTTAACACCAGTATTGAAGACTTAATAACCTTTGACAAATCTGAATTCTATAGTCTTCTATTGAATGATGGAAGGGGAGGAGAAAGGTTGCTTTATGTTATAACCTCTGGGTTGTCTTGAAGACCTTGCATAAAATAAACTGTTCGACGCTTGTACGCTTGCATCTGATGTACAAGAGCTGCCCTTCTCTGGTCCTAAACTGATTGAAGCAAATCTTCTAATTAAAAAAGTTAAATGGTGATGGTTAAACATCATACCTTGCAACTACAGTGCCGCAGTTCTTAAGCTGATATGTCAAGTCATAGGGGTACACATGCAACACCCTATACTGGGCAGCTGTTCCCTTAACCACTGAATTTAAAGCCTTTGCACTTAGTAGGTGTAATGCATTGTGTAAAATAGGCACGTGTTTCCTGCCTGCAGCCTGCTTCTCGCACAGACCTCAAACAGAAAGGTGAATGAGAGACAGGCTGCTCCTTGCAGAGTAAGTGCTGATACTGAGAGCCCCAGACTTGGGCTAAAGAAGCTGTAATTTGCATGGATACACGTGGTAAGTCTGCTTTCAGCTGCCATTTTTCTGGGACAACCATGAGCTTTCCTCCTTTGCTATCAGCAGTGTGCCCAAAACATGATGAGAAAGATGTACTTGGCTGAGGGTAAGAAAAGGGTCTAAAGTGTTCTGCTGCCACTGCAGTTTGTTCTGAGGAAACACTCAAGAAAGACGTGCCTTCAGAGAGAGCTGCTTGTCCTGCTAGTGGGCTGCCAAAGTCTTTATTGAAGTAACAAAGCATTTGCCAAAGCTCATGCTGATTTCTGCAGATCTAATTTGCTGATCTGGAAATGTGGAACTTGGTCTTTAAAATATTTGGGGGCAGTCTACTTTGTCTTGTGAGGAAATAATTGTATTAATTTGTAGATCAGTTAAGATGTAATCCATACTCCAGTGAAGAAGCAGAAACCAGAGTTTAGATTTTTATCTGTGGGGTTTAGTTTGTTACAGTTTCTTCTAGGGAAAATACACTGTGAACTTCCATTATCAGGGAAAAGAAAAGATCTTGGTTATAATCCACATAGTAAATGCTTAAGTACTTGTGATGGATAGAACATAGAACTCAAGTTGGTATGTGAGGGACTTCGTATATTTTCTGTATTCTTATTAATAATAAAAGATACAACAGATAGTTTAAGGTAAGATGTATTCCAGAAGCCTTTTGGCTGATAAATTTTATAGGTAGAATGGATTAAACAGCCCTGAAGTTCTCCATAATCTCAGGAAAAACAGGAAGCAGCCTACGTAACTTGCATGCCAGAACACAGCAAAGAAGGCCTACTGCATCTGCTGCTTTTCTCGTCAGAAAAGCCTGCTGATGGTGGAAATCTTTGCTTCTTTGCAGGTTTATACCTCTCTTCTATATTGTTGTCAGTATGCAAGAAAATGTAACACTGTCTGAGATGTAGGAAGGATGAAGAAGTAGACTTCTGGGGGATATGATGTGGAAGTATTAACTTGCTGGGTTTGTTGAACAGCACAATATATAACTGTAGTAAAAAACTGCTATTCCTTCCCTAGCCTATTTATTTCCATTGCTGTGCATGAAGCTCACTTGTGAGGGATTTTATGCCTTAAGCTGTCAAGGAAAATTCCTCCTTTCCTTCAATATTGATGCAATTATTCATAATACTGTAGATATTGTGGGAGTTTCTCAGTCCCATCGTTCCACCTGTGGTGCTGGCAGAAGTGACTAGATGAAGGAAGCCTCAGCTGTTTTGTCACAAGGTGTGGTAGTGGGATTTTGATTAAGGGTCGAATGGATAGAAAGGGAAGAAGTGTAGATACTTTTTATATGTTTGTTATGGATTGCCAAAATACTCATTTCCAGCGGGTTAAGCAGGGCTGCAGCACTCTTCCAACATGGGAAAGGTGAAATGGTTGTATGTAGTTAATAATTTGCTGCTGGTATAACACTTAATGTAAAGCTCATTTCCCCCAACTACTGTCCCATTCTCTGTCTGTTCTCAAATAGAAGTGGAGCAGCTAGCTGGTTTGCCTCATAACTGGAGGCTGTTCTGGGGACTCCTGTTGCTGCTCCCCTGTAAAATCCATAAAGCAAATGAAAAGCCTGGAATTCCAAGGATTACCAGTTTGCAGTGAATAGCAGTACTGTAGCTAGCATTGCCTTCACATAACGTGTATTGTGGCTAACAGCACTGATGGGGTATAACATTCTTTATAGATAGAGGTGAGGTTTGATAAGCCCACAGGATGCAGCTGGCCTTCAGTCATTTGCAGGGGATCAGCCTTAGTGCTGAATTTCTGGCTTTAATCAGCAGAGACTCCTCAGGTGAAATGCAGTTTTTCTTTAGCTTCATTCAGCTTGATGCTACATGGGCAGAAAAGGGATGATTCACTGTTAACTTCAAAACTTGTATGTCAGTGGAATATGGTTTATCTTGCAGTTGTAAACTAATAGCTTGAAAGTGTCAAAATCTTAAAAGGAGTAGTTATATCCTAGTAAGTTAGAGAATTCAGATGTAGATTCTGCTTGTCAGAAACAAATGAACTGCATTGCTTAGCGAAAAAAAAAATCAGAGGACTTATACACCACAGTATTTTTTTTCAAAATAAATGGCTCTTCTCCAGTTGGGTTACAGGATAATGTATCTTCTAGCATGCTGTTACATGCTGACAGCCAGGACACTTGATTTTATCCATCTCTTCAGTCAGGCAACACTAAACACTTAAATAATTTTTTTAGAGTTAGAAAAATGTCCTGATTATGAGTAGATTTTATGCATATACTGTGAAATTAGCTAACTTTCTGATGAGAAGCTGTGAGTGTTTTATGCTCAGCTACAACAGTGAAGACAGTAGTTGAAAAGCCAGCATTTCTTGGCGTGGATGGAGAAACAGAGAGACCGCTGCCCAGCTCTGAATTGTGAAAAGTTTAGCTCACTTCAAATAGTCATAATTTGATTAGTCTTGCTGACTGAGTCAGGATACAGAGGCAGATGCATTTTGCTTTTTCCTAAAGCTCATTCACAGCTTGATATTTCTTCGTCTCAGATTCAGTGCAATAAAGATTTCCCCCGTTTCCCCTCAATATGCTAACAAGATCTGAAGGTAGTGCAGTTGCCTCTCAAAAATAGTACATGAAGCTCTGTTGAAATAGAAGTTCAGCTTGATTGCAGGTTGACTAGTGATTCTGGAAACCTTACTTTCCTATATTTAGAACGTGTGAGTATTGACATTCTTTCAGGTGGCCGTTAAACTGAAACCAGTTGCATTATTTCTTTTTTTAAAAGTGCGTTGAGAAGTTTGCATACGGTCTTGGTTAATTAGGCTGTTGTAAGGCGCTCAGACCACTAGATGGGGTCTGGAAGCTGTGTCTTTTTAAAGAAGTCAAAAAGGGCAAGTCTGTGCATCTTAAACTGCTTACAATAAAGTATGTGTTGCACGCATGTTTTGTTACAGAGTTGCTGGGGGCGTCTCAGCAAAGTCAGTATACTTATTTATTTCAAGCAACGACTGTAAAATTCCAGTTATTTTTAGGTACTCATGTTCCCCTCTCTTTCCCTTTTCCATGCAGCCTCCTTTTTACTGAAATCAAAAGACTGTTGTTTTGGGGTGTATTTTCTCTAAGAAAATATGATAATGATCCTCTTAATTCTTTCTTTTCCTATGTTCCCCTCCCTGCCACTTGCATCAACTAATCTGGAAGTTTGAGATTAAAATTATTATTGTCCTGTCCTATTAAAGACCATCATATACTTTTAAACTGGTTTTCATACTACAAAAAGGTTGTTCACAAAAGTGTTTTCTGCTTGTGTGTGTTTTTAATACAGTGGGGTCTGTTTGTGTGTCCAAAATGGTAAGTCTTGGGTCCGTATCAGAAATAAGTATCTCAGGGTGTTTTTATGAGCCTGGGAGGGCTTGGCTAAAAGCTCCCAGGCCCTCATTCCTGCTATGTGCATTGCACGAATTCTGTGGTTGACCTGGTTTTTGAGCCAGCTCATTGTGCTCTTAAGTTCAAAGCTAACCTGGAAAGGCTTTGTAGCTTTCGTACGGCCTGGCAAGTTGGGCTGGGTTCAGGGAGGGCCCAGTGAATAGCATAGATGGAGAAGAGAGAGGGAGGCATCTAAGGGCTGAGATCAGGAGATAAGAAGGAAGACCTTCCTCATTTGAGGAGCAGTGAGCTCTTAAATATGTTCAGCTGCTTGTGGCATTACTGTTTGACTTGCTTCACTTTCTTTTGCTACGCTAAACTTTCCCCCTTTTGCCTTTGGGTTTTTTCCTTACTAGCATTCCTGGTGGCTTTTTATAAAGTAGAAATGGTGAAACATAACCAAAGTTGGGGGTGACTCACCTGCCAAGGTGGCCTGTTTCATAAGGATAAACTGTAAGCAGGAAGTTTGAGAACTTCCATTCCTGCAGCACTGTGTAGTGTTCCAGGACACCAGTCTTGAATGTTGAGTCTTGTGAACAGTTTAATCCCCAGAACTCAAGTTCTAGATTCAAGCCCTGAGTGAAGTAGAAATGCTTAAACGCATTTTTAAGATTCTTCTAAAACCTTAGGAGGCCTGTGCTGTCTGTGTAGTTACAAGTCCATGGACTTAAAAAGCCCCAATGATGAGTTAAAAAAAAAAATAAATCCTTGACTACTAGGGCAGACACTTGGTGACTGCAACCATATGGCATATCGTAAAAGTTAACTTGATCATAAAAGTCATAGTAAGCCCAAGTTAAAGGAATGACAATTTCAGTGTTTTCCATCAAGGCTTTATAGACAAAGCCAAACAGGAACATTAAGTCAGCTTTGATTTCTCTTTGTCTTGGCAGAGGAGGAACTGCAGTTCAGAGCCTTTTTAAGCAAACATTTTCAGCTCACATTTAATAGAATATTCGTGTCTCAAAAAACGCCTATCAAGATGGTTTTCATAACGGACTTCAAACTAAGGTCAAATTTGCGTCCTGCACTGAGAATTCAGAGGAAGCAAACTCCTAAGCTGTGGATGAGGGATACGTGTTGTTAGTTTTTAGCTCATTAAATAGTAAGCAAAATACAGAAATGGAAACTTCTTCCCTGTAATAGACTAATTACGTTCAGGTGGATCTCGAGGGAGGGCTCTCCTTAACATGTTTATGAATATGGAGATATGTTGATCTTGCCAGCGTGCAGAGGACTTTGAAGGACGGTGGCTGTATGGTGCTGCTGGTCTCCAACTGACAAGTCTGTTCTCTAGTCTTTGTCTTGAACAGAGCTTTTTCTGCCAAGTGCTGATTACTAGGTGTTGAGCTTAATTGTTTTCCACAAGAAAACATGTGTGCTGAATGCGTAACTTCTGGTCCAAGTCTACTGGAAATCACAGGTACTCAGTATTTAGGAAAATCTACTTGGCTCCTGATTGCTTTGCATTAGTTTCACTTCTTTCATTTAGTTTGCAGCCTTTCAAAAGACTCCATGAGTGTTATCTTCTTGTTTCTGGATCAGTATAATGGTCTCTGATAGCAGGAAGAAAGCACTGTACATACTGCATGTCTACTTTCTGTGGAAGTGTATGGAAAATCTCTGTATTTTTGCTCCTTTAAGGTTGTAGAGGTCTTGAAGGTGGCTTATGTTAGATTGACATGCTGACACCTAGTTGGAAAAGCTAGTTTGCAGGTTCACAAGCACTTTGCCTGTTTTGAAACAGAAGTGGTGGCTGACAGAACTACAGGCAATTTGAGAACAGTTCTTCAGTTTAGTTAGATGCATGTCAAATAGACCATCTTTGTAAGAGTGGGCTTAAGTATTACTCCTGATTGGAGGCATGGTTAGTTTTGTTGGGTTGGGTTGGGTTTTTTGTTGATGGGTGGGAGTGCGAGGAGCAGGGAGGAAAGGGAGATGATGAATATTTGTGGCTCTGCCGGTACCACCAGCGATATTGATAGCCTGTTGCACAGAGAAGGCTTTAAAAAACACTTGTGTGGTGATATGAAAGGTGTTCTAAGGTCATAAAATCAGCATCATAAATAATAACTGAGTCCAAATGCATAGATTTAGGCCTCCAACAGTTGCAAATTTTAGTTACCATTTTACCTTCAAGGTGTTTGATCCTTAAAGATCATACCAGAACAACAGAAACAGCAGTTACTTTCTGAGAAACACATGTGCTGAGTTTTATCCTCTCTAGCTTACCTGCCAGATGTCACTCTAAAAAGTAGCTGTTGACTGGTTTCCATCTATGTGTTACCAAAATGTCTGGTATGTTGGCTGAAATACCAAGCTTCTGGAAGTGCAAATGTGGAATCCAGTATTGTTAATTATTGTGTTGCAGGGGATATTAATCCAGGGGATAACCTCAGGGTTTGCTTCTGACAATCAATAAGTTTAGTGAGGCTCAGGTTCAGGACTCTTAAGGGGCCAGAACTGGTGGATTTTAAATTTTCTCAAAGTAGCCCCCTTGGGTTATAATTCCCTTTTACTTACAGGTTTTTAATCAGGTGTTACATGATGGCTACAGGAGTGGGAATGCAGGAATGGTGTGTTTTTCTCTGGCTGCTTTCAATGTAAGAGAAAGAAGCTTGTGATTATTATCACTCCTAGTGCACGTTCTTTGGATTGCCAAAGCCCCTGCTCATGGAGGAGTCCTCTACACCACTGCATTGACAACTACCTGTTTAAACTGTTTCAGTGCTGAATGTTTCTCTTTGGATACTTTTGTCAGTCCTGTTCTGAGCAGAGCACTGTATTAATGAGTGCAGGAAAAAAGTGTATACCTTGGCAACCACTTTTTCATTGTTAAGCTTATCAGTTAATTTCTTTCCTTGTGAATTTTGACTAATTTTATCCTGCTTCAAGTAATGTATTTAACTAGGTTACAACATAACAAATACTAAGTGCTGTTTAGGCACTTACATATGGGCCAACCACACCACCTCAAATAGTTCAAGTAACTATTTGTCTTCTCTTGCAGCTCAGGAAATAAAACTTACCCCACATATGTATCATTCTCATCTGTTTTGCTTCTGTGCTACTGAAGCAGCTCAACTGATCTGTATCTCCACCTAGAATTTGAAGCTCTCCTGACCATGTCCAATTTGCCATATTTGCCCCAAACAGAACCTAAACACAGATATTTCCTCCCCTTTTAATGTCATAGAAAGTGAGTGGATTGTAGCTTAAGTTCATGGGCAGTGAATTACTCTTTGGAAATATTTGGGGTGTATTGAAGGAACTTTTGAACCATTGTGGCATCTGGGAGGTGGTATTTTTTGACTTGTTTTCCTCATTGTAACCATAAATAGCTCTCCAGCCTCTGTTTGTTAGCCAAATCAGATGACTTCTTTAGTGTTAGAAAAATCCAAGGTGGTCTCATCTGCCTTTCTAGTAGGGGGTAACTGAAGGCAAAAAAAGGACTTTGGTCAAAGAGAGATGGTGACAATCCTTAAGGCTTTAGTCATGCTGATGTCTCAAATGGTATTTCTACTGGGAAGAGCACGTTATTGCATATGGACTCCTTTTTTGTGGTTGCCACTTTCAACCAGTTGATGCTGCTTATTTTTTTTTAAAGACAGAAGTACTGTGCTAAAGTTATAAAAGATGTAAATCAATGAATTGATTGCTACATATTTTTTTACTCTGAAGCAAGTGTTCTTTTCTGATGCTGGTGTGAGCTCCAGCTAATAGTCTAGAAATGCTTAAGTGTGCAGGTCTGCCAAATACTGTCTGGTGTTCAAGGGTGTGAGGAAGCTGCTGTAGTCTCTTTTTCCCACCTCTTTGTGGGAATGTGACATTAACTAGGATGGTGCCATGGGAGGGGCCCTTTCACTTAGCTTCTGTTTCAGAAGTACACATTCCTTGCTTTGTTTGCAGTCCTGCTTCATGCCTGATGTTTCCAGCCCCTCTTGGGATAAAGGGTTTAGCTTAGCTCTTGCAGTTTAGGCTGGTATCCTTCCTTTGGTGGAGTGTATTCAGATTTCCACTGATTACAAACTGAAGGTCTTTGGAAAAAACCAACCAAATAACTTCAATAACAGAATTAATTTTTTTTTTGCCTTCCTGCAGCATCCCCAGATTTGTTGCTCAGGTACATGTAACTGAGTTGGGGAGTGCTGAGGTTCAAATTGGGTAATAAAAATGTGTATTGTTAGTAGTTCAGTGTTTAATTCTTTACTGTTTTCACATATGGCTATGGTGACTCTTCTGTTCAGCTTTTCCTGTCTTGATTTATTATTTTTCTTGGACCTTCAGTAGTTAAAATCCATTGCAGATAGTTAGCTTTCCAGCATATACGTGGGATTTTTCTAATTTGAAGATTAAACTTTTTCACACCAACCAGCATTCCCCCACTAGTCGTGGATTGGTTCTGGCCAGGCACTCTAAGCTGGGTATTGTCCCTTTGCTATGTGAGATCCAGCTTGTGCCCAGCAGCAGCAGTGGTATTCAGGTTTAGAATTTTCAGGAATATAAGTAGCTTCATGCAGTAAACGAGAAGTCAGGAAGCCTGGTTTTGTTTCACAGTGCTGGCTAGGTCTGTTGATTGACCTCTCTTGCCCTCAGTTTTTCCTGTATCAAGGAATGGGAATACTGCCTGCTTCAAAAGCCTCATAATGCTTACATTTTTTGGTAGCTTTGAAATTTTCTGAGACACTTATTAAAGCAAGAATTTAAAGTGCAAAGTATTGTCCTTGCAATGCAAGTTTAAAAGCTACAAAATAGTAATCTGATGTTCAAAAGCTCTGAACTAATGGGATTAAGAAAGCCTGCTTTCTTAAGGAAATAGGTCTGTGATCATATAAGCCTTTCCCTAATCACCTCTATGCCTCATTTGGAGGAAGGAATTAAAATGAGGAATGAAATTAAGAGATGCCTCTTCCTTTTTTTTTTTTTAAATAATTGTATTTTTTTAAATGGTGACTGAATACAAAGGAGAGTTCCCCTCTTAGTTTACTGGGAGAGTATCTGAAATGTTAGTTCAACCCTATTGTAAAACAAGGGAATTAGTCTTCAAAACATTAGTCCATGGGAAACTGTGGTGGAACTAAATTGATGAGACCGAAGTTGTGTGTGCAGTTCGTTCAGTTAGTTCTACATGCAATTTCTATTTGTCTTGCACCAAGTCAAATGCTTTACTGATTCAAGACTATCTTCTTGGCTCTTGGCAGTTCTCCTGTCAAAAGAAAGGCCTGCTTTCTTGCTGCTCTTTAATTTCAGCTGCTGTAGCTTTGGTAAACTAAAAATTCACATAGCTTTGCTAGAGAAAAGAAGGGGGTGATTGTGTGTATACTATTGGATGAGAGAACAAATCTGTGTCTGATGTTACTCAGCTTTCCTAATGCAATGTAAGAACTGCAGCACAGAAGTGTGTGTAGGAAAAAATGCTTCACAGGACTGCACTATTGATACATGCCTGCTTTTGCATAGGCAGTGAGGTGTGAAAATAGATTTAGTTTTCAGGAGGAGTTACCAACTTTTACATGCAGATTATTTTTCTGACGTAACATTCACTGGTGTCTGTGTTGTTCTTCTTGTGCTGACTTTGTGTGCTTCATTTTGGAAACAGCTTCTGTTCCTTCATTTGGCCTAAAGGTCATTTTCCCATGCCATGTCTGGCTGTACTTGCATCTTCTCTGCCTGATTATCTGATGGCCTGATGGAATCTACTCCTTTGTGTTTTGCTGAATTCAGATGAACAGTGTTCTCTCCTCTTAGTCTGTACTCGATCCTACAAGGTACTATTTCGGAACAGGCTGGGTAATGGTCTCCGACTGTAGAGTTTAGGGATTAGAAAAGGAGGAAAATGATCAAGTGATTTACCTGAATTACCTGGTTTGTCTGTGGCTGCTGGACAGTTAATCTCTGCTTTGTATTCTCTACTTTTTTCTAATCTTGCACTATTTTATTATAATTTTTTTTTGCAAAGGAACACTAGCATTCAGTGACTCAATTAGATCGTAAGGGTCAAAAGCATGCAAGTCTTTGCTGTTATGAGGTCTCACTGCTCTGGGCATGTAAATCTGGTTATGTTTCATGTTCTAAAGGCTCCAGAATCTGAAGTCATTTAACAGATACAAATCTGTCTTTGTGAAAAAATCAATAGATTATTGTTTGGAAGAAACGCTTCTGTTTACCTTAGGGCTTGCCAAACAAGAAAGTTTATTAATGATGGGGGATACCTTGCTATACTATTTTACGAGTTCCTGACCCAAACAGTAAAGTGAGGGAGGAATGATGCATTCTTGAACATTCCAGATCTTCACCTTACATTTCCTACTTTTCCAGTCTCAGTAGAGTTTACATGTATGTTTTTGGTTTTGTGGGTTTTTTTGAAGGAAAGCAAAGGTGTTTAGTTTTGCTAACAATGCACAGCCTTTAATTTCTATTCTATAAAGTCCAAGTAAATACTCCTTGCTTCCTATTAAGGGTTCTGAGGGATGTAGTTCTTGAAGATAATTCTTGTAAGAGTAATGAGATAATCAGAAGTAGTGATGACAGAATTTAGAAAAATGAGCATGCTTCTGAAAAATAATAAAAACCTGGGTATGTTTTGTGTGCTTTTTTTTAATTTCAAGACACTGATGGACATTCTTAACATTTGTTAGCACTTCCAAATACGTAACAGAGGAACTTCATGCACTTTGCCATGAATTATCTGCTCTTCAAAGAAACTATTGTGAGACTTCTGGGAGACTTGTAATCTACTTGGGGGGGAAAAAAAAAGTTAATCCTCTGGTTGCTTTTCTGTCGTTGGTTAATTTGGCTCTTTCTGAGTGTTTGTTCCAGACTAAATAAAAAAATGTGTGTTTTTACACACACAGAATAATTTTCTTCCAAATAAACCCCCAAACTTTCCTGCAGCTCTCCAGGCCAAGATTCTGTTTGCCAAGTTCCATTCCAGTTCTTTTTGCGCAGTTAGAATTTCCCAATTTTGTGGTTATAGAAATGCTGACAAATGCAGTTGTGTGCAGTGCTGTGTATTAGTTACAAGCATTCAATTCATTTTTTCCATTTAAGATCATTCTTTCATTAAGTTACTTTCACACACTGCTGTTTATGGTTCTCTTCCTTCCTCCCTCCCTTTCTTTCTTCTTTCCCTCCTTCCTTCCCCCTCTTAAATGACACTCATTCCCCAATGACAGTATCTGTACTGATGTTAGTTGTCAAATTTGCAGCTTGTCAAAAGAAGCTATTCAGTGGTTTTATTTCATGATTCCATTTAATGCTCTCATGCATGCTGGTTTTATTTTATTTCTACCAAGACACTGATATTTTTTTTCCTCAGTTTTAATGGCCGCTCTCTGTTGCCAAGCTAACTTTTGAATACACTGGGTTAAGCTTATGTTACACTCAGGCTGTCCACTTCTTTGAAAAGGATGAAACAACTTATTTTCTCAGAGAGAAGCAGAGCAGGAGGAGCAAAGGGAAATGCTTGTTTCAGGTACAGGCTTTTCCTGCAAATTCTGAGTGCAGAGGCTACGACTTCCCTCACCCCACTAGCTGCCAGTAGAAATGGATTTATTTACATTGGAGGTGCTACTTTTGGTTTGAAAGCCTTCCTTTGTTTGGCTGAGCTGGTATTTAGTTGACACTTGAGTGCTGCCTGTGTGCGGCATATCTAGCTACGGAAATGACCATATTGCATGTAACTGTCCATTCTCTCCCCCCTCAGCCTCCCTCCAGCTCCAGCACGTGTGTTTGGATTGTTGTGTTCCATCTGTGCACCAAATGTTTCTCTTAATCACACAAGATGACTCTTTTAAAGGCTCAGAAGTACATGTGTGTGTCTTTATGTTGCTTCTGGAGCTGGTAGGCAACATCAGCATTCCATGGCTGAGCCAAATTTAGAAGCACAGTAAAACCCACAGTAGTCTGGGTCTGAATTCATAAATATAATGCCTCTGGCAGAAAGGGCCATCTTGTTCAGAGATGCTCTTTTAGGATTGTCTTCACATTTCTCGCTAGCCTCATGGTCTGGGTCTTTGAGGTGGGAGTATTGCTTTTAGTCTGATGCAGCAGTGAACTGCAAGAAGGTGTTCCCTCTGAAATTCTTTTCCTGAAGCATGGAGTAAGGAGCAGACAGAAGTGCAAGTTCTGACGTGAGCAATGTATCCAAGCATGTCTCCACTGCCCCATGTAATCCTGGATGAAAAAACCCAAAAGTAGCACTGACTAAAGGTACAGAGCAGCACCGCAAAACTGGGATAGTGGGGATATTCATTTGAATGCTGAACATGTTTTAACACAGCTCTTCCCTGCTTTTTCCCTCCCCATGATCCCCCCAAAGAGAAGTTTTAGTTTTGATTAGAAGATTATTTATAGAGGTTCTTGATTCAGATACCCTCTTTGGTACTAGTGAGTATTACTAGTGGTTTAATATTGTAAAAAAAACCCCAAAGCCTAACTTCCCCCAGCTTCTTTCCTGGAGATGGCTGACTGCTTTTTCCTCTTATTTTGATGGAGAGCAATACTCTAGCAGTAAATTTGGACATTTATTTCTTTTTCCCCAAAGCCACTGTGGTTGTTCTTTTATCAACTAAATTTTATAATTGAAGATACTGAAATCTTGGGGTTTCTCAGTTGGAAATACTGCCACCATGTGCATTGCCTGCAGTAGGAGGCAGAGGAAGAAAGACTTCTCACATCTTTTGCTCTCTATTGGTGAGGTATGTGCCCTGCTTTTCCAGCAATATGGAGCTGCACCGTTCTGTCTCTTCCCCTATCATGCTTCTGATCATCTCTCTTAGACATTCTCTTGTAGTAGAGAGAGCGTGCAAATATTCTTCCTCTGTTTGGTCAGGAAATGGATGTTTGGGAGAGGTGGGGGGATGGGGTTGGTGTCAGTTTGTCTCTACTTATCCCCTGGCTACTTGCTGCCTCTTTTGGTCGCTTGTTAAAGGAAAACACTGTGCACTTAATTTAACAAACCGTTTCAAAACGGTAGAGATGGATCAAGCAGGGTGAGGAAAACAGAAAACTACTGTCTTGTGTTTAGTGCAGCAAAGTGCACTGGAGTCTGATTTTTGGGAACGGAATTGAGGTTAAGTGGAGAGTCATCAGCATGCTGCTCTTATCTATGAGTGGTGAATAGCTATTTTTAGCATTTCTTTCTCTTATCAGCCAGACTTAGGCCACTGCCTTTTTTTTAATTAGTCTGAGTTGGGGTTTTTGTTTTGGTTTGGTTCATTTTTCTTTGAACCAAATGTCAAGTTCAAGGAACTGCAGCGAAAACCGTATTTCCATTACATGAGTGGCTGGATTGTGTGGAGTTGGGGTATGAGGTGGGCAAAGTGATGGATCTTTTCAGGAGTCTCAACTATGCAGCTCCTTCATTTTAGACTTTTTATTTGTGTATATGATCGTAATTTCTGAAGTTCTAGTCTTTGCTATTTAATTTCTGAAATAAAATACTCTTTTGGGTCTCTTCTTTTACACTAAAGTTCCTGAAATACAATACAGAATTCAACTCTGAGAGGTGTTTTCTTTGATAGCTTTGACTGCTATAGGAGTTTAATGAAAACATCTACAAGCAGAATGGAAGCTAGTTTAATATTGCACTACTATTACTATAAAATAGAATCTGAAAATATTTCATTCAGGGCATAATAATAGTAACCATAGAAACTTTGAAAGGATGGGGCATCTGGTAGGCTCAGTCATTTGTAGGTAGGAGAGAATTCCAGGCTGCGGTTTGGATTGAGGAGGAAAACTGGTAATGAGAAGAGAGGCTTAGTCTTGGTGCTGTGATGATGGCACCTTAATGTTGAGACTGGTTGGTGCATGTAAACTACAGCATTCTTATCCACAGTGGGAAAACTTAAATGTTTTTATAGAAGAATTGACCTTTCTTAGCCAAGAAAAAATACAGATTTATTTCTTCTGTGTGTTTTTTCAGGCTGGGGTTTCGTTTGGTTTTTGGGGGGTGTTATTGTTAACTTTTGTCATGGTTTGTTTTTTGTTTATTTGTTTGAAGGAAGTAAAAACTTCCACAGAAAAACTTTCGGCTTACACAAATTGCGGGGGGGGGGGGGGAGGGATTGTTTTG